>SNQJ01S0058716.1:42962-54287 GCA_010110895.2 Picea sitchensis | reverse complement strand
GTATGATAATGTAAAGAATGTAAATATTACTTATCATATAAAGAAGAAGAGGTTTTTACCCTGTATGGGTTTCCTCAAGAAAATCGGTGTCTGTGTATCTCATATGTGTGACTGATGTTGAATATTCTATTGCTTATTTCCTTGCATCATTGTGATTGTCATTGAATGCTTTGTAACAAATTAAAAATAAGTATAATTGTTCAAGCTCGGTAAACAACTGATTCACCCTCCCGCTCTCAGTTGTCCAACATTCTTCATATCCTTCTTCAACTTCTTTGTATTCTTGTTCGGAGTCTTCTTTTTCAGAATCTTTTACTGCCATGAATAAAACTCTTCTTGTCTCACTGTCACAGATTTCATCTTCATCTGATGATGAGATGTCTTCTTTGATGCATAATCTTTTCTTGAAATATTTCTTTGTAGTTCTTTTTCCTTTATATGTGTGTTTGTCTTTTGAGTAACCTTCATCATTTCTCTTTTTTTTATGAGGACATTTGTTAGCAAAACAACCAATACCATCATAATTAAAAAAAATTAAAGGAATCTTACCTCTATACCTACCATTGGTTCCCTTGTTCAGTCTTTTGACGAAGTTGGACACTTCTTCATCATTTTCCGAGACATCGCTACTACTGCTATATTCTTATTGTTCCTTTTTATTTTTCTTTGATCTTTTGGATTCTTTGAAGGCTGCTTCTTTTACATATGGATTTTCCTGTTCAGTTCTCATTTCATATGTTGTAAAGATTCCATGGAGTTCGTCCATGCTTATTGAGTTCAGATCTGATCTTTCTTCTAGTGATGATATCTTAGGGTTGAATCTCATAGGAAGAAATCTTAGTACCTTTTGCAAAATTATAGATTCTTCGATTTCTTCTCCCAATCCTATGATTGCATTCACTGTTTTGTCAACTCTTAAGAAGTAGGATGCAATATTCTAATATTCCTTCATTTTTAGTTGTTTGAACTGACCTCTGTAAGTTTGAAGTTTTGTTGCTTTGACTTTTGTATCTCCTTCATAAATATTTCGAAGCTTGTCCCAAATCTCTTTGGCAGATTTACAATGTGCAACTTTGCTGAATACTATTTCACCGAGACCATTCAAAAGTGCATTTGTAGCTTTGGAATTATTCTGACCACGTTTCACTACTTTGTCATTTGTTGGTGGAATTTTTGGTACTGTGTATCCATCTACAATTGATTGCCCAATTTAAAACCCCATGTGCTTGTATATATGTCTTCATCCTTATGCTCCAAAAAGAATCCTTATGTCCATAAAAGTGTGGTATTCCATTTTTATATGTACTTTCCAAGATCTACCTTTCAGTGGTTAAACTGATTTCTGAAGGAAGCTTCTCTGATATTAATTATTGGATTACTGAGAGGGAGGGGTGAATCAGTAATAGCGCAATTATAATCCTTTTTCTCCAAATAATCCAAGTGTTATATCAATGTAGAGCTATTATCCAATAATGAGCAATAAGAAATGAACAATCACACACATACATAGTACACCAGTGTTTTACGTGGAAACCCAAATCAAGAGAAAATCATGGAATGCTTTATCTTATATGTCTTGAAGAATTACATTCATTGGAACCACCAACTTCCTTTGTTTTCTAGCTGCAACTGGAAGGAGGCTCCAACCCCCTAGTTTCTCAGGCTACAACCTAAGGGAAGCTCCAACTCCCCAATTCTCTGGCTACAACCAAAACGAGGCTACAACCCCCTAAGTTCTCTGGCTACAACTGAAAGGTGGCTACAACCACTTTTCCTTGCCCTGTCCAACCGCCCTGAAGTATAAGTAGAATTGTTGGCACACGAGCAGACCCAGGCTTCAACTAAAAGAGTGAACCAACAAGCCCTAACTACTGGCCCTTTCGACAACATCTGCGAAGTAGATGCAGTCTCACTCGAAGCAGTTATGAGGGGGATGCAAGACAGAGATGTCTACAACCAAAGGGAATATCAAGTGGATCTAACACAAGAACAACACAACATTCATATATCACTTATCAGCTTAGATCTATTCTGCACATCTACTTATCAGATCTAAATAAGTAATGAAATCACAGTATATCAATGACAAACACAAAGTAGCAATCACACACAACACAAAATATTCATGGTTCACCCTCTCTCTAAGGCTACGTCCACAGAACTATGATATAATATATTAAGGTAAAACATACAATTCTTATCTGCACTCTTAGCTAGCATATCTTCTCTCTTCTCCTCTCTTTCTCTCCCCTCCCTGCACACCCTGCTACAGGGTTGATCTTCGCACCCAGCTGAAGATATTACAATCCAGAAGGATCTTGTACCTGACACTTCTCTCACACACAATACTCTTCTCTCAACCAACTTAATACCAACATCAATAATAACAATATTATCGTACCAACCTAAAGTACCAACCCAAACTAGCCTCTCATGACCTCTATTTATACATTAAAATAGCTCACTGGCATCCTTAGGCCAAAACCTAGGTGTCCAAAACCCTAGATACCAAAACCCTATGTGTCTAAAATCCTAGGTCAACTTGACCCATATTTTTAGAGCTTCGCCAGCCTGTCTTTCCTTTCTTCTCATGCAGTTCTCCAAAGAATCCAAAGGTGGATTTTTCCTCCTGTTGAGTTGTCCACGATCCTTCTTCCTTTCTTATCTGTCATCCCTGATCTCCTCTTCCAACGGCTTGCTTTCTCCAGCTTTGCTCCATATTTTCCACTCTTTTGTTCACTTTGACCCAATAACAGTCACTATGTCTTCCATGCAATTCGCATTCTCCTTTTTCTTCCTTGATATTTTCTTTCTTCCATAACCAAGGCCCAATAGGCCCCCAACACTCACCTGTGACTCATCCTGAGACACTTCATATCTGATCTTCTTATTTTACTTCGACTCCAGGCTGTGTAGTGCAGCCTCTGCATTCTTCTCTTTGTCTCCTCTCCATCCCTTGTGTAGACTGTATTTTCTGTGTTTGGTACCCAGTTTCAATTGCACCTGGTACCTAGACCCTTTCGTAATGCTTCTATTGAGAGCTACGAGGCAGCGGGTTGTCATAGTACAACTTCAATCGGCTCCCATTCACTAAACCTTCCTTCCATTCTCCATTTAGAGTCTTCAATTATGTATCTCCTCCCTCTGTAACATAAGACATCTCGTATGTCCCTCGCTAATGTGTTCTGAAATTCCCAGGATGTTTTATGAACTTTCTTTCATATACCAGTACTATATCACCTTGTTTGAATGCCTTCTTCTTGATGTGCCTATCATGATAGGCCTTCTCTCTTTCCTTTTGAACATGTTGATGGAATCTTGTAATGAATCTGTCTTCTTCCAATTCAGCTAACCGTGCAATCCTCTCTTGAACAGCATCGGGGTCATCCATATCTGTAAAGGCAACAATTCTCAAGCTTGGTACCAGATATTCCATTAGAACAATATCCTCAAGACCATCTACCAACTTGAAGGGGGTTTGCATTGTTAACTTCTTACAAGTGGTTCTATAGGCCCATAACACTACTGGTACTCTTAAATCCCAATGATCTTTGTTCACACAACAAATCTTGGTTAGTGTTGTCTCCAAGATCTTATTGAATGCTTCAACTGTCCCATTTGCTTGAGGATGGTACGGTGTGATCTTCTGATGCTGGAATGTAAATTATTCAGTCAAGGCTTCAACTATCTTATTGATAAAATGTGTTCCTTGATCACTCATAAGGATATTTGGGCATCTAAACCTGGTTATGATATCATCAAATATGAAGCGTGCAACTGTAGTTTCACTATAGTCCTTGACTTCTCTTGCTTTCACCCATCTAGTCAAGTATTTTGTTGTTGTAACTATGTACCTTGCTCTTGTACGCTTTCCTAGTGGATTTATAGGTCCAAAAAAGTCAATGGCCCATTTCTCAAATGCTTGTAGGGTCAGCTACGGTGTTAATGGAATTTAATCTCTTCTGTATGGTTTTGCCAACCCTCTGGCATACATCGTGGGCTCTAGAATAGTCTTTAGCATATCTATGTAAAGTAGGCCAGCAAAGGACAACTCTAAGAACCTTTTGCGTAGTTTCTTTCCATGCATAATGTCCTCCTGTGATGCCTTCATGAGCTTCTACAAGGATCAGCGGTCGTTCTACATCCATACCACATCTTCGCAATATTTCATCCGGTCCCATATTGTATAGATGTCCGGCGATAAGTGAGAAATCTATAGCGCGCACCACTAGATGTTTCTTCTATGGAATTGTGTACTTACTGGGTTCCATTCCTGTTGATAGTAACTTGACTATCTCTGCAAAGTGGTCATCGATATTTCTAATGGCTAGTAGTTGTGAATCCGGTAGTGCATCCTCTAAACTAGTTGTCTCTTCTCCATGTTCCAACCTTGATAAGTGGTCATGACCTTTGTTCATTCTCCATGGCTTTACTATGATCTCAAAATCATATTCTTGAAATAGCAGCAGCCATCTTCATATCCTTCCCCACAAAACTAGCTTGTTGACTAGGTACTTCAGTGCAAAGTGATCAGTAAACATTTTAAATTGTCCTCCCAACAAATAATGGAGAAATTTCTCTAGTGCATACACCATGGCTAATCCCTCTCTTTTAGTAGTGGTATAATTAATCTCAGTTGTAAATAGCTTCCTACTAGAAAAGGCTAACGGGTGGTCAATGTCTCTTGTTCCTAGTTGTGCTAACATAGCTCCCAATGAAATGGATGATGCATCAACATGCACATGAAACTCCTTGGTCCAATCTAGGAAAACCAGAATGGGTGCAATAACCATCTTTTGTTTTAGTGTGTCAAAGCTCTGTTGGCATTCTTCTATCCAACTAAATTGACAATCCTTCTTCAACAACTTCTCCATGGGAGTTGTAATCTGAGCATATCCCTTAATGAACTTTTTGTAGTATCCTATGTGTCCCAATGCAGTGTGCAACTGTTTGACTGACGTAGGAGGGGGTATATCAACTATAATGGAAATCTTGGATGGATCTACCAACAATCCTTTCTTGCATACAATATGACCTAACAGAATGCCAAATGGTGAAAAGAAAATACATTTCTTCAGGTTCAAAGCAATTTGACACTGCCTGCATTTATCCAACATTAGCCTTAGACATTCAATGTGATTTTTCAATAAGGTAAAAATAGTCCAATCATCAAAGTATGCTTCTAAAACTTTATGAAGAAATTCCTTCAATGCTTCAACCACCACCATGGAAAATATGGTTGGGGCATTATTCAATCCGAATGGCATCACTATATATTGGTAGGATCCCCATTCTATTGCAAATGTGTTCTTATGGCGGTCTTCCTTGGTAATCCAAATTTGATGGTATCCTGAAAATCCATCTGTAAAAGAATATACTTCTTGGCCTCCCACATTATCTAACACTTCATCAGTAAATGGTGTAGGGAAGGGGTCATGCAAACAAGCATCATTCAGTTTCCTGAGGTCTATGCATATCCTAATTTCTCCTGTTTTCTTGTCTTGCACCACCATAGGGCTTATCCACTCTGACTCTTTGACATGTTCTATAATTCCTGCTTCCAACATTCTATCAAGCTCAATCTTCACTTTCTCCTTATATTTAGGGTTTAGTCTGTAGGTTCTCTGCTTGACTGGTCTTGCATATGGCTTCAAAGGGATCCTCATCTCTCCCATAGGCCCTTTAATGCCCTTCATATTACGTGAACTTGGTTGGAAACAAGTCGACATTCATGCAATAACTCTATAATTTTATCAATGGTACCAACATCCCAATAATCTCCAGCTTGTTTGCAAGATTTGGTGCTTTCTCTGTTCCAATGTTAGCTTTCTTGATTTTGATTGGTTGTCCAATGAATGGCAACTCAACTCCTAGTCCTTCCACATCTCTCTGACCTCTGTTTACGTGATTTTCACCTTCCTTGAATCATCATCTTCATTGGCATTCCACATCTCTCTGGCCCTCTGTTTCTGTGATTTTCACCTTCCTTGAATCATCATCTTCATTGGCATTGATGTTGTAACAACCTTGCAGTTTCTGGAGAGGCGTAGTCCATTCATCCTCTTCCTATTCTAACAAAGGATAGATACCTCCTCGAATACTTTTTTTCTAACAACCTACAGTGCTTGATCTACTGAAGGATATTGACTTTCAAATAAGAAGGTGGTTACAAAATTTTGAGTCATACCTTTCCAATCTGTAGTGATGAGACACAGTTCTGCTTGAAGGTACCAGTTGATAGGTGTCATGTCCAGCGTGTTGATGAATCTGTGCACCCATTGTTCTTGAGGAATGTTTCTCCAGGATTCCTCACATCTTTTCACATGGTCCTTTGGGCAGCTTCAAACTATGTAGCGAACTTTGCAGCCTTCTACTTGTGTTGAAAATCGTGTTGCCATCAAAGTATGACATTGTACCCAATCTGTAACATTACTTTTTTGTGTCCCCCACCATCCTGCTGGTGTGGATTTCAAGGCCTCATCCACTGCAAACAACCTCTGTTGTGTTGGTACACTTGCTTCAAAGTATTATAGGAAGGCTTCTAACGGATTCAAAACATCAAATGTGGGTAAGTTACTTACTGTTGTGCCGATCCAATGAACTTCTCTAGTTAATCTAGCACATCTCCTTTTAGATACTTCATACATATGGTTCTACCAGTTCTCCAGTGCTTCTTCTGAGTCTGATGAGCACATGTTGTCACTTCGCTAGCTTATATTCCCATCGGTTGTAGGATTGATGTAATCCTAATGTTTGGATGTTAGTTTATATATGTTTTCTAGTGCATATGTGTGGTCTTCTTATCTGATAGGTCCTGTGTACCGCTGACCTTCATTTGGATCTAAAGGTGCGATGACCCTAATGCCATCTCCTTAAAAATTCATGCGTCTTTTATTTAAGTCAACAACAATAGAGTTATTGAAGGCCCAATCAATTCCTAATAGCGCAGGGTAAGGGAAACTGTTATCAACTATTGCAATTACCTCAAAATCTGCAAATGTTCTTACTCCATCAATGTCCATAGGGATATGCTCCAATCCTCCAAATGGGCTGACAACTTGTTGGTTAGCCATCCTAAGCCTAATAGGGGAATAGATCAACTTCAGTTTTCCCATCATTTCTCAGGTTTTCTTCATCAAGACATTGACATCCGACCCTAAGTCGAGGACTACATAGTCTATCTCATACTCTCCTATTTGATCTTTCAAATGTAATTCCTTATTTTTCCTTCTCTTATTACCAATTTGGTGTACTTCCCTATTCAGTAAGGGATCTATCTTTCCTAGCTCATATTTTCTGATTAAATTTTGTAATTCTTGTACAGCGCTTGCATCCTGAACCAACTTAATACAAGTGTATAAAAATTCCATGAGCTTGCTTACCTCTTTTCCTTCTTTTGGTGAAGCATACTGATCAAATTCTAGAGGCATTCCATATTCTCTCAATTCTAGTATTTTCTTTGATGAAGAGCATTGGTCTCCTCTGAATTCTTTCCTAGCTTCCTCAAACATCTATCTTTCTTTCCTTGCATCAAACATTTGTGTCTTCTCTGTAGCTTTCCTGATCCCTGAGTCTTCTGTAATCTTCCCTTGGGTTATTCTATCATATCATGTGACAACGCTTCCTCTTGTTATAACAATGACTCTAGGGTCTTCTCCGTGAGGTTCAACATAGATCAATTGCACTTGTGGGTTCTACTGAGGTCCTCATCTTTCTTGAAGCTTAGCTAGCAGCACAAGACAATCTTCTATAACATGGTCAAATGAGCTGCAATAGATGAAAGTGGTACAAGGGTTCTGAAAATCCCTTGCAAGGTGTCTTGGTTGCATGCAATTATAACAGATGATCTATCCTCGGCCTCAACCCATTACTCATCCTCATCCTCTTCCTATGAATCCACCGCGAGGATTGAAGTTTCCTCTCCCATGAGAGTTATACTGCGTAGTGTTTCCTTCTTGTTGTACTTCTCCTTGAATCTTATATATGTCTCTTGACCTTTCATGCATGAGATCATAAACCCTACAATCCTTATCATCATTTCCTACGGACTTACAAAATGTACAATAGAAATTTGTAGGTGTCTGAACATACTTTTTCATATAATAGCACTTGCCAGTACGATGTTTGTTTCTGCATACCTCACACCAGGGTAAGGTAACTTGCTTCAAATGGCTCGGAGCTCCAGAAGCCAAGTATTCATTGAATAGAGGGAAGTGTTCCTTATCATGGCCTTCTGATCTACATCTGACACACCAGATGTATTCTCTTTTTCCCTTGTCTTTCTTCATATCTTCGACCTGTAGAGACAAACTAGTTAGCTGGCTCAAGATCTGGCTCATACCTAAGCTGGATTCTCCCATAGGGGTTCATTCTATCTTCATGGCGATCTCCAACACCTCAGCCTGCGAAGAAATCTTTTGTTGCATCAGGGGGACTCTGATGTGTGGTAGAAGGGAAGCAATGAACCATTCCTTGTTCTGTTCATCTTGGATCTGAAAAGTTAATCGACCTATTAAGGTATTGAATCCTTGATCAAACTCCCAAACAGGTTCAACCACCTTCTTCTTTATCTCTTTCATCTCTGTGATACGTTGGGATTCTAACTTAGGTTTCTTGAACTCTACAATCAGTGCATTCTTGATCTGATTCAATGTCTTAGGATGTGCAAGTCCTTGGACAAGTTTAATGTACCAACTTAATGCTCGATCTCTGAGAGTTGTACTCAACTGAGTTATTTTGACAGCTTCATATGTGACATTCTTAATGTTCCATATGGCTTCACATAGAAACCAATGCTAATCAGGATCTTCAGATCCATCTCCCCTAAAGATAGAGAGTCTCATCTAATTTTCCATAGATCTTCCTAGGGTTCCTGACTGAATATGTGGTGGACTACTATTGATAGTTCTCTAGACACTCTGGTGACTTGGATTACTCTGGTTTCTTAATACTACTGAATCAATAGGAGGGATAATAGTACTTACTTTGATGGTCTACATACTTTCTGAGGTTTTTGGTTCTCTTTGACAAATCTCTGCAGCTTTTCCTTCCTCTGCCCTAGAGGGTTCTGAATGTTCTTCATCTGTCAATTATTATTCTTCTCCACTATATAAACCTTCCTCCCCATAGTTCTTCTTAAACAAGTTTGCAAGGTGGACTTCTCGGAACACTCTCCCACTGCGCGTATGTCCATCTTTTGTTTCGCTGTCGCTGTCTGAATTTTTGAACATTAGCCTATCTTGATCCCACCAATCTATTGTGTATTTAAGATGTTCTTCTCATGCAATAACATCTTGATTCTCAGCTTCATAAAATGCAAAAATTTCCCTCTGGGTCCCTTAAAGAAATATCTCTCGGCTTGGTTGTATGATTCTACTCTGTCAACAATGAACTCTGTGATGTACCCTCCAATTCTACTATCAAGCCAGTGATATATTCCTCATGATACGGTGTTATCAACTCTCTTGACCTTCTTGATCAACTTCAATGTCCAAACCACAGGAGGTCTAGATCGGATCTCGAACTGGGTATCTGCTAATCTAGATAGGCACTCATATAGCTCCTGATGGATCCCTCTAAAGAATATCTCATGTATATCGGTGAAGATATATATTTCTAGCCAATCCTCAGTGCTAAGATTAGGTTTCTTATTCTAGGCTTCAGTGAAGTCCTTCTCTTGATCCTCTATCCACTTATGAATCTCTATCTTCAATGGAAACCACCTTGACATTCACTTAAAACGATTCATGTCTTGGCAATGGAACCATTTTTTGGCACAGGGGAAGACCCACGGTTCAGCTCCAAGAGGACACCAACAAGCCCTAACTACTGGCCCTTTCTACAACACCTGCAAATCATATGTAGTCTCACCTAAAGCAGTTATGAGGGGGTTGCAAGACAGAGATGTCTACAACCAAAGGGAATATGAAGTGGATCTAACACAAGAACAACACAGAATTCATATATCACTTATCAACGTAGATCTATTCTGCACATCTACTTATCATATCTAAAGCAGTAATGCAATCATAGTATATCAATGAAAGACACAAAGTACCAATCACACACAACACAAAATATATGTGGTTCACCCTCTCTCTAGGGCTACATCCACAGAACTCTGCTATAATATATTAAGGTAAAGCATATAGTTCTTATCTACGCTCTTAGCTAGCATATCCTCTCTCTTCTCCTCTCTTTCTCTCCCCTCCCTATGCACCACACTGTAGAGTTGATCTTTGCACCCAGTTGAATATCTTACAATCTAGAAGGCTCTTGTACCCAGCACTTCTCTTTCACACAATACTCTTCTCTCAACCAACTCAATACCAACAATAATAATAACAATATTATCGTACCAGCCCAAAGTACCAACCCGAAGTACCAACACAAAATAGTCTCTCATGACCTCTATTTACACATTACAATAGCTCACTGACAGCCTTAGGCCGAAACCTAGGTGTCCAAAACCCTAGGTGTCTAAAACCCTAGGTCAACTTGACCCATATTTTCAGGGCTTCACCATCATGTCTTTCCATTCTTCTCGCGCGGTGCTCCAAAGCATCCAATGGTGGATTTTTCCTCTTTCTAGGTTGTCCACGATCCTTCTTCTTTTCTTATCTATCATCCCCTATATCCTCTTCCAATGGATTTCTTTCTTGGGGTTCACTCCATATTTTCTGTTCTTTTGTTCACTTCGACCCAATAGCAGTCACTGTGTCTTCCACGCAGTTCGCATTCTCCCTTTTATTCCTTGATCTTCGCTTGCTTCCATAAACAAAGGCCAACAAGAATGATGGAACCACTATCACACTATCACTTTTATATATAACATTTTAAGTATGTACCAATAAAATTGAACCATGCATCAACCATGGATCAACCTGTACCTCAACCTGTACCATAAACAAGTGCATCAATCATGCACCAACCTGTACCAAACAATCTGTAATCAACCTGTACCATAAACAAGTGAAACCAACCATGTACCAAGTATGTACCAGTCATGTTTCAACTACTCATCAATTATGACTCATCAATATGTACCAACATCATCAACTATACACCTCATGTATGTGCCAACTCATCAACTAGTTGTCTCAACCATGTACCCAACTTGTACCTCAACCAAAAGCCCTCATAAATTTCATCATCCAAATATGATTTGTAACTCTGTAATAGTCCTGGTGTATATGATCACATACCTGCAAACCTTCCTTAACTTTAACAACAAGAGACTAGCATTTTCATCAAACTTTTCTTTAGTCTCACAAGACTAGTTTTGGATTAGTCAACAACCCTAACTTGAAATAATCATAACTTTGT
>SNQJ01S0058715.1:48669-73391 GCA_010110895.2 Picea sitchensis | reverse complement strand
TCCGATTTTGTTTACTTCTATACATACAATTCATGTTAAAAGATAATAACATCAAGGACGATGTTCCTTTAAGGGGGAGGGAATTGTAACACCCTGTTTCCCCCAGTTTGTAAAATAACTGGACTGACCAGAACTATGGCAAACTCATAAATGTGAATAGGTGATGTAAATGGACCTTGTGGAAAAGGTCAATGAATGTGAATAACATTATGAATTTCTACTGCAGGACTGCTGAGAGGGGATGTGCTGAAAAAGATACCACGATGGCGGTGGAAGGCACCTCGAAATGTGGCGTTAACTTCCACCGAGAATTAATACCGTATTTGGACTTCACTGGCCCAGAGAACTGAAAGAGGCTCGCTGGCCCCGAATTAAATGCCTCGTAGGCTGGTAGGTGAATGGGTCCTCAGGAATTAATGAGGGATGGGGAGGTGAACCACCCATCCATAGAGCCGTCAGGCCTTACCAGCGCAAGGGAAATCGTGCCACACGCAACCTCGCAAGATAATAAGGCGTGGGGGAGAAGCGATTGGGGGCATACATGAGGGGATGAAGAGAACTCTGGAAATATGCAGAGTGAGTGATAGCAGAGAGGAAGGAGAGTAACCTTCACTCCTGGTCACTGGTAAAGGGAGACACAGTCTCACAACATCGTGGTCTCAACTCGGGGGTGGCTAGTGGTAAATCCACTGGGAGTCGTTGAGCCTACGGTTGGGTGGAAATGAGTACCCCTCTCAGCAGTTGCATAACCCTTGGTGTTATTTTTGATAAGTGTTTTTCCTCTGACATCTTGATATATATATATATATATATATATGTATGCTGACATTTATGCTCATAAGATGTGAAATCGTGAATGACTTCATTATAAGAATGTCTGTATGGTATCTTGATCAATACTGGTAGTTGCATGTTTACATGGAAGGACTACGTGTGGCTTATGCTCTCTTAAATTGTTATTTATATGCATGCTGATCTAATTTAGACTTCATGCCTGGTTCTCGGGAGAGAGATACCCTTAACTGCCTTAGATAGTACCCTGGGTAAACCTCCCCATAGAGATACCCTTCTTAAAAAGTCCATCAAGAACCGGGAAAGAGAATGTCAAGGAGAAAGGCCATTAGTAACCCTGGACGAGGAGGAACGATCCTCTTGAAAACCTGAGATGGCATCATAAGGATGAAGTATCGAATCGACGGACGAGATCCCGTCGGGAGATCTAGGGTCACTCACGACCATCAGATCGGAAGAAGAAGATGGAGTGTTAAGTGCCTTAACCCTGATAGGTATTGATCGATGGACGAGATTCCATCGGGAAACCTGTGGTCACACATGACCGTTAGATTGGTAGGATTAAGTAGAGTGTTAAATGCCTTACCCCTTTGTTTTTTGTGTCTTCGTGGGCAGCGAAGAAATCGGGACCGTAAATGTCCAAGGTCAATGGGAGTATCTGGACCATTGATTTTTCCACGTCGAGGGAGTCGTGGAAGAATGCACGGGTAGGAACCAATCTGATCCGTCAGATCTCGGCTGGAAAACCCGACAGACGTTGTATCTGTCAGGAGTTACCCGAGGGTTAAACCCCAGTGGATAGGGGTGAAAGCCCCGGGGTAGATTTGAATCGTCCGATTTAAGGAGGCCACGTGTCATGAGATTACCCATTTCGGGAAATCGAGAATCGTGAACTCGGGAGTCCAGGTGACGAGAGTTCAGGATTTTCCATGGTGAAAACCCTGAAATAGATTTGGGTCATCCGATTTAAGGAGGCCATGTGTCATGAAATTACCCATTTTGGGAAATCGGGAATTGCGGGATCGGGAGTCCTGGTGACGAGAGATCGGGACTTTCCATGGTGGAAATCCCAGGACGGATCTGGACCGTCCGATTTACGGAGGTTACGTGTCGAGAGATTAACTACATTGGGAAACCAAGGATCGAGAATTCGGGAGTCCCGTGATCGAGAGTTCGGACTCTCGTGATGATAAATCCCGATGAACGGACGAGATTCTTTCAGAGGATCTCAGGGTCTGTAACGACCGTTAGATGAGAGGAAGAGATGTCAACTTTAAGCTGGGGCTGAAATACGCCTTAGGGTAAGTGGCGATCAGATATGAATGGCCAAAGTCCTCCCGCTCAGATCTACGACTAAGGGTTCATTCTGGAGCCCCCTTGCCGTTCTTCCTTTAACGGTGGTGGGGGGGGTCCGAAATCGGACGTGCAACTCTCGAACGGTTGAGATTAATTCACCTTGATCAACGGTGCTTAGGTGAATTCCAGACCCCCCTTGCCATTCTGCCTTTAATGGGGGGGGGGTCCAGAATAGTGTGGCGTGTGAAGTGGGGCCCCCTCATGTCCTGTCGACTACCGTGTCACATTTCCCCCTCTGCCCCATGTACTCCACTTAACCGTGCGACGGGGCCTGTTCTCATTGGCTGGTTGCTAACCCTGTAGGGATTCATCCCTATTGTCTAGTCACTAGCCCTGTCAGGGTTCAGCGGTTGCAATATAGAACGATTCGACATTCCTATAGCACCGAGGCGTGAAATACAAAGAGGCGCCCTGATTATTTGACCTGTGATCACGACCTGCGATCACCTGAGAGAGAAAGAGCTAGCTTGCGCTAGACCTCCGTAGGTAATTCGGGGGTTGGGATTCTGCAGAAATCAACAAAAAAAATTCGATTATGGTAGTGGGTATGTGACATAGAGGCTCCATATAACTTGTTCTCAGACTTCATAGAGTTAATCATGGCTTGCTTGACTTGGTCAAACCCTAGATTTGACCAGAAATTCAAACTTCACGTCTTGGCTTTCTGAGATTACCAGGAGATGCGTTAGGCTAGGGCACACTGATCTATCTGGAGATTAGGTCAATCCCTTCACTTAAGGTGCCTCAACAAGAGGTTTAGGGTTTCTGCAACTGCACCTGCTAGTAACCCTAGCTGCAGTGTCTTGGAAGCTGCTTCTGCTAGAAACCTTGCAACAGTTCCTCAACGAGCTCAATATCCTAGCGGCTATGTTTCCTTCTAGCGTTTAGATTGAATGAAGGAGGTGTGGGCCCATAAACTGTTAGAATATAGAAGATGGTGTGCTCATTGTACCATTGACGATACCCTCGTCACCCAACCATAGGCTGAAGCCACCCTCCAAGCACCTTAACCTTGACTGAGAATTACTCCGGAAGCAAACCCTAGGCTAGATAGCCAAACAAGGTGTAGCACATATTCCTCCAAGGATAGCACACCAACAATAACTAATCAGATAGTCCAAACCCTAGCCAAGAGATAGTCAAAGCCAACACTGAAACTACTAGTTGCAGCAGTTGCACCTACAACTCTCCTCCACACGTGCACACCAAACTGGGAACTACAGTGTGCACCACTTGCTATCTGCAATTTTGAGATGCTATCAAATGAGAACCGACACCCTGTATTTATACTGGTTCTTCCAGATTTGCTAGGGCCGACTTCTCCTTCTGGATATGTGTCTGTTCATTATATTATTATTATTTTTGGCCGACTTCTTCTCTTGGAGGCTAATAACCTAATATTAATTATCTTCTTGAGCCGACAAGACTTCTAGGGTTATTATCCAACTCATTAGGGTTTTCTCTTTCTTTCTAGAGTCTTCTATTCTCGTCAGGTTCACACGTGGAGGTAAATACGTCCTGCAACTACCATAATATTAACACTACCTTCCTGCATTATTGTGATTGTCATTGAATGATCTGTAAAGAGTTTAAAATAAGTATAATTGTTTAAGAATGGTGTCAACTGATTCAACTCCCCCCCTCTCAGTTGTCCAACAATTGTGCCCAATCACTTCGACTCTTCGGTCTTCGGGACTTCGGGAGTTTTCATACTATCACACTTCCAATTCTCCCAAACTCTGATTTCCCGAACTAGCTAATTTGTTGCCATGCATCCTCCTGGATTGGACGAATAAGATTCACTTCGGGTCTTCACCCAGAGTCCACATATCTACACCATGTTTCCTCTTGAATATAACGATTGAGGATTACTTTGGGTCTTCACACTTTAGAAATCTCAAACTTCAAAACTTTTCTGGCCCCACTGGCTTTTATCCAAATCCCTGGATCTGATGATGCATGGCTCTTGGAAGATCGACGGCTGAGATCCTTTCGGGTCTTCAGGTTTCAGAAATATCAAACTTCAAAACTTGTCTGGCCCCACTAGCTTTTATCCGAAGCCCTGGATCCGGTGATGCTTGGATCTCGACAAATCGACGACTGAGATCCTTTCGGGTCTTCGGGTTTCAGAAATCTCAAACTTCAAAACTTGTTTGGCCCCACTGGATTTCATCCGAAGACCTGTATCTAGTGACGCATGGCTCTCCTACAAATCAACGGTCCTCGACTACTTCTGCTCTTCAAAGGTTCGTCTATCGAGCACCAGCAAGTCACTTCACTACACGCCTTTCAATTTTCAAGGGTGTGCATTGGTGATTTGGAGTAACCATCTTTTCACCCCACAATTCTCCTTACGCCAACATGTAAACCCCTCGGTGAAACTGTGGTTTGGATTGCAGGACCTACTTGAGGAATTAACTCCCATGCAGCTTGGTTCCCCACAATGCCTGCTGGCCATTGATCTCCCTCTCCAATGGGATCCGACGATTGCGATCTTAACCCTTGCTTCCTTTTCATCGGACGATCCATGTTCACTTGTCCTCTGATCTAACAATCCCTAATCTCTACTTATCCTACAGTGGAAATCACTCCTTAATTCGAAGGGGGTATGGTCACGATCGTTCGAAACCCTTACAATGGATCTCTGACGGTCTAACTCCTATGTAGATTCTACAACGCCATTCCTCCTGATATTTTCAACTTCGCGATTAGAGTTTGATATTGACCACGAGACTCTGATCAACAGACCCATCCCATACCAGCCCAATGTTTCAACCAGAAGCTCTGATACCATTTTGTAACATCTACCACCCATAGGCCGGGGTATGATACCTGCAAGCCCACCCTTGGACCTCTTTCTTTTACCGATACCTTCTTGAAATATAAGGATTCATAAAAGAAAATATTTAATGATATGCACAACAATATCCAACAAGAATGCATAATCTAATATTTATTTAAACGATAATTAAAATACACAGCGGAATAAATTTATACACAGATAATAATTTCACAACAAAGAGCACTTATCTTTATAAAAATGCGACACCAACTGGTTGTAGACCAAGAATGTTTCACCCAATCGTAGACACCACTACTCCAAATGTCAACAGAAGTGTCACCCTCGAGCCAGGGCTATGAATCCATGAGGACGGTTCCAGAGTGTGCTTGGGTTCCCAAACCAATCATCTCTCAAGATCTCACAGGTTTCCCAACACCCACAACAATCCAAGTACCCAACTCTCTTCTACCCAACCTATACCACTCGAGAGAATGGACCTCCACCTTTCTCTGCCATGTAGTCCCTCAGGCAATCCTTCTTGTTGATATTATAGTAGTTGTAGGAGGTATTTACCTCCACATGTAAACCTGACGAGAATACAATATTCCAGGAAGAAACAAGAAACCCTAATTGATTGGTTAATAACCCTAGGAGATAAGTCAGCTCAAGGGAATGACTTGTATTAGGTTTTTAGCCTCCAAGAGAAGAAGTTGGCTAAAGGAAATAATATATACTAAAGAATTAGTACCCAGAATGAGAAGTTTTCCCAGACAATCTACCATATTTAGTATAAATACAAGAGGCTAGTCTTCATTCTGGCAGGCATTATCACAACTGCAGAAGCAACACTTGTGCACACTAGAGTTGGCTAGTTGTGCGCAAGTTTGGAGAAGAGTTGTTGTTGCAATTGTTGCAACTAGAACATTGTGGTTTTGGCTTGGACTATCTCTTGGTTGTGGTTTGGACTCTCTGATCAGCTTGTGTTTTGTGTGCTATCCTTGGAGAAAGGTGCACCACCTTTGTTTGGCTATCTAGCCTAGGGTTTTATTCTGGAATGATCCTCTGTCAATGTTAAGGTGCTCAGAGGGTGGCTTCAGCCTATGGTTGGGTGAAAATAGTGATATTGTCTATGGTTAAATGAGCACATCCATCATATTATAATAGGTTATGGGCCCACATCTCATTCATTTAGTCTAACCACTGGAAGGGATCATAGCCATAAGGATTCTAATCTCATTGAAGAACGATCGCTAGGGTTTCTATCAGGAGCAATTACTAAAGCACTGTCGCTAGGGTTATTAGTAGGTTGCAATTGCAGAAACCCTAAACCTCTCGTTGAGGCACCTTAAGTGAAGGGATTGACCTAATTTCTAGATATACTAGTGCACTCTAGCCTAGCGCACCTCCTGGTACTCTCAGCAAGCCAAGACGTCAAGTTTGAGTTTTTGGTCAAATCTAGGGTTGACCAAGTCAAAGTGGCCATGACTTACTCTATGAATTCAGAAAACAAGTTAGATGGGGCTTCTAAATTCAGAGCATGGAAGACAAGGATTGACCTCATCCTCGCCAAGAATAAAGTGTTGGATATCGTGAAAGGAAAGATCGTAGAACCAGATTTTAAAGAAGGAAAAGAGAAGGAACTGCATAACGTTGTAGTTATGGAGAAGTTCAAAGACAATGACATCAATTCCATGAGTATCATAGTGGATTATATAAAATACCACTTGATACCCTACATCTCCCATCTTGATTCATATAAGAAGATGTACAATTCCCTAACAAACCTTTTCTCAGTCAGAAACATTGGACAAGTAATGAGTCTGAATAATGAGCTCCGTGACATGAAGATGAATGATGATGACAACATAGCATCATGATTTTTGAGGATCTCTCAATTAAGAGATCAACTACAAGCTATTGAAGAAATCATCTCAGAGAAGGAACTAGTAAATATAGTACTCATCGGTCTTCCCAAGACATGGGATGCATTTTCTGCAAGCATGAACACAAGGAAGGAGTATCCTACATTTGAATAACTTTGGACTTGCTGTGAACAAGAAGAATCAATAATTAGTGCAAAAGAGAAACCTCAAAAGAAATACGATGATCAAGCCTTCATAGCAAGGTTCAAGGATTTGAGGAACAAAAGGAAGTTTGGCTCAAGGAGGAAGACAAATCAAGATAAAGATATCTCAGAAATACAATGCTTTAACTATCGAAAATATGGTCACTACAAGAATCATTGTCCCAAGCTAAAGAAAAGGAATGAGACACATGAAGCATCAGTTGCCGAAGAAAAGGAATCTTCAAAGAATACTAAGCATGATAAAACAAAATTATTCTTCTAAGACAAGGTAACATTACTCCTCACCGTTCTTGTACATACCATGTTTACATAGTTTCTGTACATATCTTGCATATCTATCTCTTAGAAGATAAGATGTTCAAAAGAAACTACACCTATGGAAGATCAAAAAAATTAGGACTTGTTATCACAATGACTACAAGTCAGGCAATACACATGAAAGGATGAAGCACATCAACAACCCCTGGTAACAATTCATGTGGAAGATATTACATAAGTAACAAATGCAAGATAAGCCGAAATCAGAATCAATATCGAAGAATCCTAGAAGAAGTAAAGATAGAAAGAAGTCAACTATCAAGAGGAAATTGGAAAAAGGTTTGTGACACTTTGCAGTAAGGATGCATACGGAAGCGTGGACTCTGTTAGATGGAGGGAGCCGATTATATATTACAAAAGAAGAGCATGCATTCATACATGAAGCAAGGATTAGGAGGGAGCTAATACTATGATCTATTGAAAATGATGAAGTATATATCCATGGTAACAATCATGAAAAGGCAGTACGTGTTCAGTATGACTTTATAAGAAGTCTTCTTTGAAAATAAGCCTTAAAGTATCCCCGATTTCCACTCACATCCTATGCTGAAAGGAAGAAGTTGGAATCTTCAGGGCATGGAATCTATAGAAAACTCCATGGACCCAAGAGCTAAAAATAAACATGAAGAAGAACATGAAGATTCCAAGAAAGAAAGAAGAGCCAGAACAACCAGTCATTGTATCGAGAATCACAAGACTACCAACCTGATCTAAACTCACTAAAAGCAATCAAGCAGAGGAACTGATGAAGAATAGTGTATGGAATACTTATGAATGTAAGAATTGCGAGATCCATAACTAGGGGTTTTCCCAGGTGGAGGGAGAAGACTATGATGATTGCTTATTCTAGTAAACCAAATGTACCTCTACATGAGCCATTATATCATCCACAATATCAATGGGTTGGAATTGACATCAGATGAATGCATAGACTGTTCTCCAGAATAATTGAACAAAGAGCGCATGTAGAGAAACCTCAAGTCTTTGAGGTATACCAAAAAGAGACCCTTGTATGTAGATGGAAGAAGACAACTTGGTGGAGAACCTCCAATACACAACAAAAGCATGGTGAAGACTCTCTATAACATAGATATTGTATCAGAATGGTTACTCAGAAGCTCAGGATGATGGATTGCTAATCCATGACAAAATCTCATGATGGCAGAAGAAGTACCACTTGGATATGTTCCAGTTTGACCCTTGACACGATGTTATGAGCTAGCAGGAAACAAAGATGAATCCAACAATGATATACTTTATTGATCAAAGCTATATGAAGCCTTCAGAGAAAAACTAGTGTTCCAGAAAGACTGAAGCTACATTCTCCGCGATGAAGTCCAGAAAAGAGAAAGTGGTTCTCCAATATATATATCTCCATAGATGAGCAGATAAACAAACATTTTGGTAAAGCCTTTGTCCACGATGAAAGAGTTTGCGTACTCAAGCTGGAGCTCATGGATATGACTTCATTATTGAAAAAGGAAGAGATGACTCCTAGGTTGGGAGGGAGCACTGATGTGTTATTGATTTATGGACAATCATTTTTCAGTTCGAAAAATGGTCTAGGATGAACAGTTCCTTTCCAGTTCGAAAAGTGGTTTGAGATTTTTGACGGACATGCATTTTCTAGTTCGAAAAATGGTCCAGATTGAACAGTTATTTTCGTAATGAAAATGCTTCGATGGATTGCTGATGTACCATAGACAAAAATTTCCCATTGTGGTTAACATGGGAAATGGTCTAGGATAGTCTCTCTTCTTGACGGTCACTCTTAGTAGTGGTCAAGAAGTCTGGTCCACCTCATCGGACAATCATTATTTCAAAGCTCACAGTTGTGGACAGTTTTGAAGAATGGTCCATTTTGGAGGTTAGTGTAGGACAATCATTTCCTTAGGAAATGGTCCAGATAGTCATTCCCTAGGACAGATTCATTCTCTCAGGGTTTCACTTTGTTTAGTGCTGGAGGAATGGCCCAGATAGGTGGATGGTCCAGGTTCAACAATTAGGGACAGGCATTCCCTAGGGAAAACTCATTCTCTCCAGGTTTCACTTTGTTTAGTGTCGGAGGAATGGTCCAGGATAGGGAATGGTCTAGGCTCAGAAATCAGGACAATTATTCTTCCTTTCTTAATAAGAATAGTCCAGATAGCTCATCATTGATGTTTAATATTCTAAGGGAAGATGCTCTTCCAGATATCACAGACGTGAGTGGAAGAATGGCCCAGATGATTGTTATGGAGATTGTATGTCTCTAGACAGTAGATGTATGCTACTATAGTCAATTGTGTTCCATTGATTGTGACTATACGTCACTGATCAAGTATTTGTGTGCTACATGGTGTGGTAGTGTACCACTGGATTGTAGTTGAGTACTACTATGGATAGACACAATTGTGTTCTATTGAATGATATTGTTCTGATTTCCTTGAATACTATCAACATTGATGGAAATGATTATCAGCTAGATGGATGATCAATGGATATAGATTTCCCAGACATAAAATGGTCTAGGACATTTACTCTTCTAAGACATATGTCCGGATTAGAAGAATGGTTCTTGTGTCACTATATGGAGTGAGTGACTTATCCAAAATCATGTCTGATTACTCATATGGAGTATGGTTTTGAGAGATGATGTAGTTTATGACATTGATATTGATTATGGTTCTCATGATCTAATCATGAGATAGTCTATACGATTATGTTGATGCTACCGAGTGAATGGTATGTTTGTGATCAATACCATTACCTTCAATACCTCCCTATCTAGGAGGGAGTGTTGATATTATAGTAGCTGGGGGAGGTATTTACCTCCATGTGTAAGTGGAGGTAAATAATTGATTGGTTAATAACCCTAGAAGACAAGTCAACTCAAGAGAATGACTTGTATTATGTTATTAGCCTCCAATAGAAGAAGTCGGCTAAAGGAAATAATATATACTAAAGAATTAGTACCTAGAATGAGAAGTTGGCCCAAACAATCTGCCATATTTAGTATAAATACAGGAGGCTAGTCTTCATTCTAGCAGACATTATCACAACTGCAGAAGCAACACTTGTGCACACTGCAGTTGTCCAGTTGTGCACAAGTTTGGAGGAGAGATGTTGTTGCAGCTACTGCAACTAGAAGATTTTGGTTTTGGCTTGGATTATCTCTTGGTTGTGGTTTGGACTCTCTAATCAACTCGTGTTTGGTGCGCTATCCTTGGAGAAAGGTGCACCACCTTTGTTTGTCTATATAGCCTAGGGTTTTCTTCTAGAATGATTCTCTGTCAAGGTTAAGGTGCTCGGAGGGTGGCTTCGGCCTATGGTTGGGTGACAATAGTGATATTGTCTATAGTTAAACGAACACATGTATCATGTTCTAACATTTCTCCTTTATCTAGGGCCTCCAACACAACTGGTCCAGAATCTCAATGCTGTAACTCTCAAGACTCACGTTTGTGAGAAAAACAGGGCACAACCCGACGCATCTCAGACATGTAGGCCCCAGGTCATGGATGGATTGCACCAATGACTATTACAACCAACTATCCTGTGGCTAATTCTCATAAGTTCCTTTCCCTTTTCCCATCCAAGACGTAGATGAGGATGGATCAATGGATGGGTAAGTGCATGAGGTAAATAATGGTGTGAATGTACATGAAAACAACGAACAAGCCATCAGTAGAACCCCCCCATCATACCAAACGTGGGTTTAAGTAACTTCATGGGGAATCAAGAACCTCTTGGCCTTCCCCAAGAAGCTCACGTAACTGATCCCCTCCCTTAGGAAAAAGGGTAATTAACGTAGGAATAAACATTTATCCCCTCAATCCCCCTTTCTTGTGGAATCATAGCCCCCTATAACTCTAGTCCTTATCCGTCTAGCAACCAATGATGTGTTTATTATTAATAATGATCAAAACATTACATTTCTTGGGCATACTGGTAATTTAATAATTGTTTGGGAACTCAGGGCTCTTAGCATTGTAACAATACATTATTTAAAATGGGGGTTCGAAACCTGAGGTGTTACAAGACGACTTTGGTTGTAAGTGATCATTATATTATCAATAAAATAAGTATTTTTCCTATCCCAAATCATGGCATGTTGAATGTTTCTAATGATTTATGTTTTAATATTCTAATGTCTAACCGTGATTTAGATATGAATTGCATGTTTGTAGTTTTATGTTTATCTATCTTTGAATGCAAGCCAACCTTGGGAGGAGGCGTGCAGTCAATGAAGATTTAAAGCATGAGAGGATCATCACCGAACATAGAGTAGAGGTACAGTTACCCGATCCTTCTCATTTTTGTTTTTGTGTATGAGTCTAGGATATCTTTGGGGTAGTTAGAGAAGTAGGAGACTTTTAAACGGTTATTGATATACCTACATTGTAAAACCCGGTGTAACCATAGGGGGGTTTTCCCGCTAGCAAAACCGACGACCATAGGGGAAGACTCTAGGGTTTTAGGGGATTTGTTTTTGGGTATTTGATTGGTTTTCTTGTACCTTTTGAGTTTCTAATTTGAGTCTGCTAAGTCTTTTAAGGGATTTTGGTTACCTGTTGGTGCCATACCAGTTCTCCCTACCCTGTCATTCTGTCTATTTTATTTATTTTTTGAGAAATTACAGAGGTGTACAAGCCCTACAGTGGGTTAGCCCACATACATACATGCCCTGTCTAGTAAACAACCTGCGTACACACGCAGGCTACTGAAACAACAGTAGTGTAGCTGGTTCAAGAATTTGTTTTTGAAAAAGAGGTAGCCATCCTCTTTCCTGATTGAGGTTTTACTTCTTAGGGTTTCTTGATAGATTTCAATGTCTCTATTTTTACAGTCATATCTTGGGTTAGATGTCAGTTTTCTTGTATATTTGAAATATTTCTTGTGTTTAATTCTGAAAGGGTTTTAGGCGAGTCTTTGAGTTTTTGATCAGCCTGTTTGGTTTCTTTAGTGACTCCCTACGATCCGCTGTGGGCCAAAGGTTAGTTTCGTTCTTGTCTTGTATTTTCTTTTTCCCCTTTCATTTTCTTTAAAGAAAAGAGAAAACATATTTATTTCAAGTTTTTCTTGTTTGAAGCATTTTTGAATTTTTTTTTTTTTTTTTTCTCTCTTAGTTTGGTAAAGTAGTTGGAGTTAGTTATTTTACTTGATAGGAAAAATATTTTTTAAGTTATTTACTGATGTAGTTGGAGTTAGTTATTTTACTTGATAGGAAAAATATTTTTTTTTAAGTTATTTACTGATTTCTTAGAACTTAAGTAGATCGTAGTCAAGCGAAATTTCATTTTAGGTCTTCTTTTTAAAGATCTTGAAAAAGTTAGTTATGAAAAAGTTGGTTACAAAGAGTTAGTTGTGAATCTTTATTTTTCAATAGAAGTAATTTAGCTTCCAGTTTCATTTATTCTTCCTCTTTTCATCTCTCATACACATCAATAGTTTCACTTCCATGTCCTTTGAGTTAAAACAAGCCATTTAAAATGAATGTTAATTTAAAATTAATTAGACTTTTATGTTTGTAGGGTCAATCATATAGTTTAGGGTTAGAGCCTTGAATTAGGTTGGAGAGGAAACTCTTCAAGGCTTATAAAAAAACATTGAAGTCAGAGATAAGGAGGGAAAAATTCTAGTGACATGAAATTTATCTGGGACCCCCCTCTAACATAGGGGCTAAACACGAGGTTTCGTGAGGAAAGACAGTGGAGATAACCCCTCCAAATCCAGACTAAACGTAGTGGGGAAAACATATTGAGGATCTGTCGTGGGATACTATTGCTTACATTTTCCTACAGAGATTCATGGACCTCGAATCCATTTGAGATACTTAGTTGTCTTTCGGACCACTTGCTTTAGGTACCCTTGGTAGGTTTCATACTTTTTATCCTTCTCATTGTAGTCCACCCAATTGTCGACTGTACTCGACTGGTGACTATTTACGAGCTGGAAACTTAGTTGCATTTATTCTAAGGACTTACATAGGTGACTGCGGGGGCATATCATGGTACCTAGGGAAGACGTCGGGTAACACTTTGTAGCATATACCTAGAGGGTGCTTCCATGTTTGAGTTTCACGTGCACTGGTAAGTTGATCTAGTGTTTGCTGGCATAACTTTTCTTCCAACTAGATAGTGGTTTTCTTGGTTTATCTTGTAGGAAATTTTCTAGTGTGTTCTTGGTTTTAAATGTTAGTTAAAGCCTTACTATTTCATCGATATTTTCACAAGGTGTAATATCAAGAGCTTTGACAGTTACGAAGGCTTCAGGGCCTGCCGCTGGTTTCATTAGAGCCACCACCGCCACCATTATGATGAAGACTTGACCAACAAGGGTCGTACGAAGAAATCAGGCCATATGAAGTTGTGCCCGAGCCTGCTCTGAGAGGAGATTACTTGAATCCGAAGGAACCTACCATTTTTTACCTTGGAGAGGAAGCTCTTGGGCCAACCAACCCTCCAATCACTGACTTGTCGATGCTAATATTGGTACAAGTTGTCCCTCCAAGGGTAACACCTTACGAGTGCCAAATAGTCTTACAAGAAGATATGGAAGTAAATGCTACTACTTCATCAGGGAGTCATCACATTCCCTTAACGACTGTCACCATAGGGGGTATTTCGCCTCCTAACCCACCTTCTCTAGTCTGGACCACAATGGTCTTGACCCCCTCTACCTCAGGTAGTGGTCTGATACCATCAACGACGACGACCACTGCTCCGTTTACACATAGTGTGGCAGGCCCTCCATTTTCATATGGGATGCCTGAATTTGATACAAACTCCGTCCTTACCTACTCCACCCTACAGACCATGGGTCTGGGGGAATCGAGCTCAAATGTTCCCTTGCAAGGGTCCATTGGGGGAAACTCAGCCTCCTATAACACTATCCCTTACGGTGGAGGTCATATACCTCCTCCATCCTCCTCGCTCAGCGGTGCTTTCCAGCCACCTGTTGGGCCAAACACGAACTACAACTTGTATGGAGTAGGAAATCTAGGAAATTATTCTTACACCACGCCTGTGGGATCCATGCCATTCTCTTTGTTTGGCACGTTTGGTAATAACACTTTTTCATCAGCTATCATCTCGATCGGGGGAAACCCTGGTTTTGGACAACAAAATCTTGTGCATGGTACTATTCCTACAAATGGGGCAAGTACATGATTTTTATCCTCACAAGGACTTTGGAATCCTTGGGAGGGATGAGTTCCATCACAAGGGATATCGACTAGGGTAAATCCCATCCATGGTCAATGGAACCCCGAGAAAGGCTCAGTACCTATGCCCGTTGGATTGGCTGGGGGCAACCCCTTCTAGAATATTTGGAACACAACGCAGGGAGAAATCCCTGTCCAACCCTCATTGTCGAATTACAAGAATTAGCCGATGATATCCCAGTAAATGAAGTTTCTGTATGTTGGTCAAGGCCATGGTATTTACCAGAACCCTGGCCAACAACCCAACTTTTCTTGGCAACCTGGTGTGAGTCAAACTCCATGCCCCCTTTTTCCTGTACATAGTACCCAACCCAAAGTAGCATTTTTGGCAACGTTACACTTGCCAGACTTGTCAAGGTTGCTTAATGACCTAATTTTTCATGATCTGCGTTGTCTCCCCATGTGAACTAAGTTTCCCTCGAATATTTCAAAATTCGAATGCAATCTTGGCGAAGATCCAGGTGATCACGTGACAACTTTCCACCTATGGTGCTCGTCAAACTCGCTACGAGATGACTCCATACAATTCCGCATGTTTCAACGCACTCTTATTGGGGGTTTCGTGAAAAAGTACATCAAGCTCGACCATTTAAGATATTCTTACTTTAGTGATTTGGCAATGGTTTTCCTGAACCATTTCCAATTACCCGTGAGATATGATGCCGACACCAAATTGATGGATAACTTCGAGCAGACTAAGTCCGATCATATCTCAGATCACATCCGAGAATGGAAATGTTGGAAGAGATTGATCAAGGTATAGGTCCCACCAGCTTTCCTGCTGGAGTGGTTCCTGAAGTATTTGGTACCACAATTATCCAAAGACGTTGCAACTTCAAGAGTGTTTTCAAAGGAGGAGGCGATAATGAGAGCACAACATCTCAAAGTAATATACTCTCAGTCTGGCTTACTCTATGAGATTTTTCCAGATGTGCCATGGTCCATCCTTGACAAGGACATAAATTGTTTTGGACCACATGCTGATGGTATAGTTGGTTCAACACAAGGAAATTCTATTGATCAACTTCCAAATCAATTGCAACAATTGTCGATACAACAGAAAGCGGCTAGCCAGACCTCTGGTTCGGCTAATCCCCCTTCTCAAACGTCATACGTACAAAGTGTGCATTCGATGAACCCAAAGGCCAACCGACAACCTGACCGAAAGAAGAAACAACAAAACAAGAAGGGTAAAGGGGATAATAAACCTAACAACAATGTTGACGGGGAAAACATAGAGAAGAGAAAGTCGAATTATCCGTGTAACCTTTTCATGGAATACCACCCGACTCACCTGTGCCCTCGACTTGCTGAGGCCCAGAAGTTATTAGCGCAACAAAAACCTGTTATTCTATCAAACCCATTTCCACATAGGAAAAATATGACTCAAGCCTCTTCGAGCATGAATGAGGGTAGTCAGAGACCCCCCTCATCTTCTAGTAATCCCTCAGCCATGAACATTTATATGATGAAAGGTGACACTCATATAGCGACTAGGGCACACGATTATAGAATGTCAGAATCTGCCAAAAAGGGTAAAGAAGCCACAAACCCACCTTTTCCTCTCTATATTGAGAGGACGATGGGAGAAACAATGACATGCATCTCGAAAGGGGAGTTCAATAAATCTTCTCATAATCCAAACGCGAGGGCCACCCAAAACTACTCTGTGGTGGAGAATTTGTCACAAACCCCTTGCACGATTTCTTCTTTGGAAGTCCTCTAGAGCTTCCCTTCACAGAGAAAGGATCTGTTATTTGCCTTGGGATCTGCAGAGACTTGTAATCCGAGAACGATCATTCTCGATATGACCGACTTGAAACCTCATCAGGTCAGAGTCATCCTTCCAAGCTCTTTGAGAGAAGTACATTCATGGTGGATATTTGTAAGAGATCTTACATTATTAATGCAATAAAGGAATATTTTTTGTTGGGGTTTTTCTCCCTGTATAGGGTTTCCCCAGGGTATATGTGTTGTTGATATACATGTTTACTTATCTACATAATTATTGATATTCAATTTTGATTTGAAATTATTGAAGTGTATTAAGATGGAATCAAAGTATTGAAGAAAATAAAAGAATTAATCCGCATAAGAAATCAAGCTCATAATCTAACAATTTATCTGTGTGTCGCATTGAGGATCTTGTAATTTCCTGGACAAAAGTCAAAAATTTCTTCTCGCCCTCTATACTTGTTCAACATTCTGTAAATCGATCACTGGATGCAGACACTCAAGTGTATGAAAATATCGATCACCTCTTCAATCTCCCATACTCAGAAATATTTGAAATTCGCTCATTGACCATACCAGATCCACAGCGGACGTGTCCCAATCAACTGGGCATTGATAACACTGGTGCCCTCATGGAAAACTCGTAACCCTATTTCTGATCGGGATCCTTGCTGAGAACGCATGTTTTGTTAGAAACAAGATATCACTTCCTAATTTTAGATATAGTGTGGAGGCTTATGGTCTGGGAATAATATCGCTAATACATCGTTAAATATCAAAGAATATTGTTGTAAATCAAATTAGATTTAGTCTTGCAACCTACAGTAGAAAAATATCTGAATGTAGTTGAACATACAAGTGGATCCCATATCAAATATATGAGGAGATAAATATGAATCTAAAAACAGTTTTCATGGGGTATGCTGATAATCTGGGATATCGAAAAAAATGTATCCTCTTAGCTCGTCTCTCCTTCTCAACATGAACTTACTCGCCTATTCCTTTAGCTAGTTATTCAAAAAAATCCTTTTGAAGAATGCACCTTTATCCCACCCATATCTGCCATTCTATTTGTGTACCAATCACTAGACATGAACATTCTAGTCCAAGAAATTCCAACAACCATCAAACCCAGCCCAAACATTGCGTATCATAGGCATCATTTCATGCCATCACTTGATTTTTCATCAGTGCATGTACATCCAAATGTAGATTGATAGCCAGAGTAAGGAGTTAAAGTACCATATCTCCCAACATCTTTTCCAGTTCCAGATCTATATTCATATCCAGTGGCATCCTGACCATCACCTTGTTGGGTTCTAGATTCACTCATAAAATATTGAGTAGAAGAATTGACTTTTGACTCTATTGGACCAGAGCTAGTTGACTTCCCATGAAGACACTTTATCGTATACTTGCAACAAACTACTTCTCTCGTACACTTGCGATTGAGTGAAGCTTCTATGCTCTTCAATCATGACGCCGAGTGAGGTATCTACGAGCGTTCGATCTGGGCATAGAATGGGATCCTGATGTGCTTTGATTGTGTAACATTGGCATGCTTTGATTACGACATGGAATGAGATCATCTTAGAATAAATAACTCGAGTAATAATATCCAGAGGTAGAACCAGTTCAAGTTCCAGTGCCCGAAGCGGATCCACTAGCATCCTTCCACTCGATGCCAAATCTAGTGACAAAAGACAGTTTACCCCATCCACAAAGCAACGTCAAAGTAAATACTAGGCACAAAGGTAGAGGCAGTTAATCATGCAGTGAATCAAACCAAAAACAAACTAGGCTGAAAGTTAAAAATGAGATTGGACCTTGGGAGGGTTGTTTCCTGAGAGTTGATTAGTTCTGATCCTCTTATCTTCTTATTCATTTATTATTTTTTTTCTAATGTACTTACTGTTTCATTGTTTTGATTTGCAGACAAAAGCATGCATAAATTTTTATTTATGTATTTACTCTTCTATTAAAAAATAAAATTTGATTTTGCAAACTTATTAAAAATTTGTGAGAAAATGGAAGCAAATCATAGACGGATAAATAGATTAGGAATTTTTTGTTTTCATCGTCAATCAATTAATATTCTTGAAATCAATCAGTCATCCTACTTTATGATCCTCGCGATCGCACAAAGCGTGGAGGAGAGCATACTTACTAAAAAATAAAAAACTTGAAAATGAAATCCTACCTACTCTATGATAATTATAATTAAAAATTAGTTACGTGTAATTAAACTTCCAATGGAGCCATTCACATAGCAATAGTAAAACTATGTTCATTTTCATTTTTACACATGAAAAATAGAAATATACAAAAATGAACAAATTGAATTGTTGTGACTGTGATTTAACTGAATAAAAACAAAAAATAAATTTATCTAATCAAGTACTTACTTGGAACCATTTCTCAATAAGGGTTTCATAGGCATGATGTTCCTCAGTCATATCATGTTGTAACTCCTCTTCATCTTCCTCGATATCCTGTTCGATCAATTGTTCATCATCAGATGCATAAGAGTCTTCAGATGTTGGATCTTCAATTGTTTCTGGAGGAGTATTTGAATCTTTGATCCTTTTCAATATCTCCTCTTCCAGGGAAGAGGAAATCCCGACATCTTCCAGGATCTGAGTGATTAGTTCCAAGATGAAATTCATTGTTAAACCATGTTTAAAAAGGATTCTTACAGCACACAAATCAAAATGAAAAACTTAAATAAAAACACTCTTGCTAAAACATAAAACAATTACTCTTCACGGTTGCCAAAATTAAATGCTCTTGATAGTTGGTAGGGACATTGAGGAGTCTCCTCTCAGGATCTTCTATGACCCTCTTACCAACACATGTATATCACACTTGCATAAATTGAAATTTGTAGGAATTGAAATTACTCTTGCGGAAATTGACACACTCTTTGCAGAAATTGAAATTCACACTTACCTAGTTGGCAGGGAGAACATGAGGAGTCTCCACTCAAGTAGATTATATGAACCCTTACCAACACATATAGATCACACTTGCATGATTTGAAATGAAAAAGAAACTGATACCTCAATCCATCGTTCTTCCTTGACAACGACGCCAAAATGTTGGGCTCTAAAGATGTCCTAAAATCAACCTCTATGCATCAGCTGAAGGTAGGCACTGGTACAAGCATTTTACTTGTTTCCTACATAGGTTCTTACCTTATGTTTTCAATACCTCATCCTCCAGATATGAAACACCTGTAAAGGGACATCAATCATAAAGGGAACGACAGTTTTTCTGTTCAAATGAATGACACTTCCTGTAAAGGGAACAACAATCGTAACAAGGGAAAGACATTCGTTACATTGGGCTGAACTAATGTTGTATTAATTTCATTGTAGTACTTGCCCAACTATCTAATTTGTCAATCCGAGGTTCGTAAACTTACAAAGTACACACAAAATGTTGGAGTTACTTCACACACACCTATGATTTCTTTTTCCTAAGGTTTTTATTTGTTTATTAGTCATAATTAGTCATTATCCAGTCTCCTATATTTTATGAGAGAATATTCCACCTGGAGAATATTCTCTTTCAGTTGACACTTCAGTTTGACTAATTGATTTGAGTTTAGATGTTGCATTGGGATCATCACCATGATAATTCGACCTTGCCATGGTATCATCACCAGAGTGGCACATTAGCCTTGATTCCCTAAGTTAACTCCTCACTACTCTTTGTTCAGTCAGTTAACTGAAGACTAGTTGACTAGTTAACTCAACTAGGTGGCAGTTCACTCCCGTAACTGCCTGAGAGACTAGAATAAGTGGCAGTTCACTCCCGTAACTGCTAGTGTGTGTCCAGATCACTCTATAACACCACTATGGGGACTTGGTTCACCTCAAGTCGAACTCATTGATTTATACAGAGTATATCATGTGTAAATTATTCATTATTCATAGCGGTTAATGGGAATTCTTCCATTCTTTCTCTCCTTCTTCTTCCTTTTCCAATTATCTCTGCAAATGTGTGTATTATTGTTTAGCTAGATTTATTCTATGTAGGTTCAACACATTTAAATGGTATCAGAGCCGACAGATTGCTAAGAAAAAGCTACACCAAATGTTTTTGCAGGTACAAAAGATTGAAGACAATGGAAAGATGGAATTCTAAAAAGAATCCATTCTTACACCTTACAAATATTTTGCATGGAAGGAGAAAATAGCCATACATCTCCAATCCAGAGGGTTGTATAGGTTAACCATGAATACATATATAGAACTGACATCATCCATAGAAAAATCCAAGTACTTAAGTCGCATGGATGAGGCACTCAGAACAATTTGCAGTCTTATTTCTCCCGATCTCCTTTTTCATATATCTTCCTGTAAGACTCCCAATGAAGATTGGACCATATTGGAAAGGATCTTTGGAAAATAGGATGAGATGAGGGGACACATGCTAGAGGTGGAGCTGCTCACATTGGATCCAAAAAGCTTCTAGAATATCCAAGATTTCTTTACAAAATTCAAGAATTTACTGTCGCAACTCAAAGTTTGCAGGGTTGATAAATAGAAGGAGGAGAAACAAATGGTTCTCACCATTCTCTCCAAGATTGGTCCTAAATTCTCAGTATTCGTATCTACATTCCATATTTTCAGATTCACCTTTGGAGCCACATGGAAGATGCCTTCTCTTGAGGACTTCATCGAGTCCCTGACACAAGAGAAAACCAAGCTCATCAACATGGGCACAATCAAAGGCCCAAGGGTGCTTGCACTTACTATGCATGATGGCCGCCACAAATATCAGAAATCTAAATCTAAAGATAAGAATAAATCTCATGCACATACGAAGAAGGAAGGGTACACAAAACCCTTCACCGATGCCTCCGGATCCAAAGGAGAAAATGGAAGAAAAGGAGAGAAATGAACATACTGTCACAAAGGATTCAATTCAGAATCCACATGCATGCAAACACAAATAGATATGATGTCTTAGATAATTCAGCAAAATAACCTTGGAGATCACATCCCCGAGGGTGCAAAGAAGAAGAAGCCAGAAGATCTGAATTCCAAGAAAGACAATTCTAGCCATGCATTGATTGCCATCAACTCCTCTACCGATGCTTGGATCGTAGACTCAGGAGCATCACATCACATGGCTTCCTTAGAAGCAATATATTCTTCATTGGATGCATACAAATGTCCTCCTATTCTTATGGGGGACAACTCTTCTATCAAAGTCATCGACAAAGGAAGGATTGAACTCACCAACAGATGCTTCGAGAACGTGCTGCATGTTCCCAAGCTTTCTGTCAACCTTCTCTCTGTGTATCAGATGATGAATTCCAGAACTAGAAAGAAAGTAATATTCACACCAAATTACGTGGACATCTACGACATGCAAACCAACTCTAGGGTTTCTACCAGTGAGGTAAATCATCAGTCTAGATTGTATACATTTTCTAAATTCATTGAACCTGATTCTGCTTTACTTCTTACTAATGCTGATGAAAGTAGTAGGATATGGCATGAAAGGTTTGGACATTTGAATTTTAGCTACATGCAACATCTTAGCAAGCACAGATTAGTTGATGGTATACCGGACATTCATTTATCCAAGGGAGTATGTGAGGGATGTGTTCTCGGAAAACACCCTCAAGAGAAATTCGACAAGGGAAAGTCTCAGCGACCTTCCGCACCTTTATATATGATCCACAATGATCTCATGGGTACTTTTCCACATCCATTGATCATAAAAGTGAGGTTTTTTCTCATTTTTGTTGATGATTTCTCACGTTTTACATGGATCTACTTTCTCAGGAAAAAATCTGAGGTCTTTCAACACCTCAAAGATTTCAAAGATTTGGTTGAGACATAGTCTGGAAAGAAGATCAAAGTCCTCTGAAATGATAACGGGGGAGAGTATGTGAATCATGAGATCCAAAATATTTTCCATGAGGCAGGGATTCAGTTGCAACATATAATTCCCTACACTCTGCATCAAAATGGAGTTGCTGAGCGGAAAAACCGATCTCTAAAGGAGATGGAATCTTGCATGTTGCATGCAAAGTCACTACCATAGAGACTATGGGTTGAAGCACTTAATTGTGAAACATACATCCAAAATAGATCTCCCCATAGATTTGTCAAGGATAATACCCCCTATGAGGCTTGGAGCGGCCTGAAACCAGAAGTGACCCATTTTTCATATTTTCGGTTCACGTTCATGGGCCAGGATTCCCTCTGAAAAGAGGAAGGCACTTGATCCACAGAGCACTGAGTGAATTTTTGTTGGATACCTTGACAGTGTGAAGGGATATTGGCTTATTGATCTTTCCTTGGACTGGCTCATCATTGAGCATAGTGTTCATTTCGAGGAAAGTGTCTCCCATGTACCTCAGTAGCCACATGCAAACACCTTTACTCTTCCACCTGTTCGAGATGATGAGTATGCACATGCCGACTCTTCTTCATAAGAGAGTTCTGATTCAGAGGACTTAGAGGATTCAGATTCAGATACAGAGTTAGTACAGTCAGATGCAAAGTCAGAGCATTCAGATGCAGTTGTAGAGTCAGAGCAGAGGCCCAAGTGGGCACATACTACTCTTTAGGATGCAGGGGATCTCATAGGTGATCCAGCCGATACTAGGAGGACTTGATATGATTTCAAGGAACCTCCTATTACACTCACTCCCACTGAACCATTGCCTTCTAGGCATATTTTCTTGGTTCAGTTTTTAGATCCACAGTCTTATGGCGAGGCGGTTGGAAATCCCTTTTGGGAATCCGCCATCCAGGAGGAGTACAAATCCCTCCTCGAGAACCATACTTGGGATTTGGTTCCCCTTCCTCCTAGGAGGAAACTTGTCAGATGGAGATGGGTTTATAGGACCAAGAGCGCAACGGATGGAAAAATCAACAGATACAAAGCCAAGCTTGTCGCCAAAGGCTTTAAGCAGGTTCATGGTATTGACTATGATGAGACCTTCACTCCAGTAGAGAAGATGGATTCCATTCAATTGGCCCTTTCCATTGCAGAAACCAAGGGATGGGAAGTCCATCATATGGATGTGAAGAATTCATTTCTTCACATTGATATCTCTGAGGAGATCTACATGGAGCAATCCCAGGGATTTATGCAAGACTCATCTTTGGTCTGTTGATTGAAGAAGTCACTTTATGGCCTCAATTAGGCTCCGAGGGCATGGTATGCCAATATGGAATCCTACCTGTTGTCACAAAACTTTGTATGTTGTAAATCAGACCCAAATGTATACATGCTCAAGATGGTTGATTCACTTCTACTTTTAGTTTTGTATGTTGATGATTTACTGATCATCGGTTGCTCGACTTCAACGATTGTTGCAGTCAAGAGGATTCTTCATGACAAGTTTTTGATGACGGACATGGGTCCACTACACTTATTCCTTGGACTTGAGATCAGTCAGGATGCATCAGGCATCAAACTGTCTCAAGCCAAGTATGCACGAGATCTCCTTGAGAGATTTCACATCATAGACTGCAAGTATGCTCCAACTCCTTTCCTATCAGGAGTCAAACTTGAGGATGGCGGGGAGACTCCACTGGTTGAAAACACATTGTATAGACAACTAGTGGGGATCTTGTTGTATCTCACACACTCCAGACCAGACCTCTCATATGCAGTTGGCGCAGTTTCTAGGTTCATGTAAGAGCCGCATGAGCTACATTGGAAAGATGCAAAGCGTATCCTTCGATACGTATAGGGAACCATCACCTTTGGGATTCATTATGAATTATAATCTACATTATATCTCATTGGGTTTACTGATTCTAACTGGGCTGGCGATAACATTGATCGTAAGTCCACATCTGGTTACTCACTCAGTCTTGGTTTCGGGACTATCTGTTGGTCGAGCAAGAAGCAAGCTGCCATTGCTCTATCTTCAGTTGAGGTAGAGTGCAGAGGGGTAGTTAACATAACCATTCAGGCTATGTGGCTACAACATTTTCTCACTGAGTTGGGCATTCAGTTTCATCGGTCGATCATCATCTGGTGTGACAACCGGAGCACTTTGAAGTTCTGCACATATCCAGTTCAGAGGCAGTGGACGAAGCACATCGAGATCCACATGAACTACATATGGGACTTAGTACACGAGGGGATCATCGACTTAAAGTTATGTCCTTCAACATAACAAATGACAAACATTTTCACCAAGACCTTTACTAAGCATAAATTCCATTCTGTGCGAGGTCATCTTGAAGTGAAGGACACCGTTTCCTAGCAACTATAGTTATTATTTTTACATACATTGTACCTTGAGGGGGGGGTGTTACCATGAGGTTTTCCCTCTTTCCTCACTTTATTTTCAGTGTATCTTTTGTACTTGGGTACCTAACATGGCCTCGTTGCTGAGACCCAATCTTTATTTTCACCATAGTGATGTTCAGGGGGGGTGTTGGAGTTACTTCACACACACCTAGGAT
>SNQJ01S0058715.1:0-13777 GCA_010110895.2 Picea sitchensis | reverse complement strand
AGCATGAGGATTGAAAGCCGATTTTCAAACGATGCCCTTTGGGGGGGGTCACAGAACTGTGTCGAGGCTCGGTCATTCAAGATGAAGAGGACCATTGGTAGGTGGAGTCGCGGGAGAGAGTTGTACTGAGGAAGGCGGTAGATCATCAACCTTCTATTTAGAGGGGGAATAATCTTTGGCTCGAGTAGTGAGTGCAATGTCGCTCTGCCTTGAATCACCAATACACATCAAAACATAAGATGTAGTAGAAGATGAGGGTTGGTCATGAATGACCAACTGAGCCTGTTGTTGAGACGGGAAGGGTTGGGACAAAACGGCGAGAGCAGGTGGTTTTGGAGCTCCTTGAACGAACTTAGTGACCTCGGCACATCGTGGACAATCCTTCATGTAGTGATCATCACCACAGATAAGACAAGGGTATCGAGGTTTGCGCTTATCCCGATCGTCAACAGGGGTAGTTTTGGTTTTCTCTGCTTGAGAAGTATTTTTCCCCTCCTTATTCTTACCTCTCCCCTTTTTAGATTTATTTTTACTGACTGGGGTAGATTGGACTACATTTACCTCAGAAGTCTTTGCTGCAGCACGACCACCCGACACGTCCGCTCCCACCAGGACCTTCTTTTCCCTAGGCCTGAAGAGCTAAATTGCTCCTCAAAGTCCTTATCGGGACCTTTCTACACCCACAGGATGCTTCTTCGATGACCTTCCTTTGCCTTATCAGGAAATCGGAACTTCCGAGGTCGTGGATCACTCCACTCGTGCTTCCCCGACTCCCGATATTCTAGTCAATGCTGACCGTATCCCACCGTATCGGGACTTTCGGTTGTTGGGAAATCAGCACTTACGATGTCGTGAGAATCTGCTTCCGTAATTCTCCAATCCTTGATCTACGATGCCACCTGTCCTCTTCTCATGGAAAGGCTTGACCTTTCGACAACTGTCTTCCACTATAGGCCTTGACCCTATCGGGAAATCACGTATCGGAGTATCGCGATTTCCGTGGTCGAAGTTCACAGGACTTACAAATACCTGAACTCCAATCTATTAACACCTGTCCTCCACTCAATACATTAACTGCGTGGTTATCGTGTTTCAGGATATCGCGACTTACATAGTCGTGAGTCTCTCGTCACCGAGAACTCCGAAATTCCGAACCCCGATGCACGTGTGGGCGCTCTCCTCCAAGTCATCCCTCCTCGTTGCACTATTGGGTATCGCGAGATCACGATTTCTAATGCAATAGATCCGTTGTATGCGGGAACCCTGAAATGCCAAACCCCGACTCCTCGGGATCTCGCGCCACATGTCCCCGCTGAAATCAATGGCTCTGATCCTCTCGGGAAATCGTGGATCACGATTTCATTCTACCAGAGTTTCTCAACCACAGAAACCCCGATTTTTCGATGAGTCAAATCCCGATGACTCCTGGGCTCCTCCCCTGCATGCTAAGGCTTAACCCTACGCAACTTTCCCAGATTTGACGGTTGTCGGTATTTCGCTATTTCCCTCAGCGAGTCCTGACCGTCGATTTCTCTTCCTTGAGATTTTCTCTGAAATGGCTAAGAATTTCTTCTCCAGATTTTCCCTTCTAACCTGCGCCTGCAAACCCTGCTTGATCCTTCTTCATTCAAACCTCCGTGCTCCCTTTCAACGATATTACAAAGGTGCTGAACCTCCTGAGATTTTCCACTCTGATTCTTTCAAATGGATTCGTGTGCACTCCTCGCACTCGACGTTCAACTACTTCTCAAGAGTTCAATCCTCCCGAATCTGTGCACTTTATGCAGCAGCAGTCTTCAACCTCCTCTGCTCAGATTAACAACTGAGACTTCTTCTTCCACCTATGCACTCCTTGCACAACTTCCTCAACCCAAATCAACTTCTGGGCGAATGAGAACAAAAGTTAACTACTGAGCCTTCATCAACACACTCCTTGCGGATGAATTTGACTGCGCTCTTTGCAGGAATCTCCTGGCTTAGATAGAGAAACAATTGAAACTCATTCTCTCTCCCTTTCATACTTCAATTGAAAGATGAAATCACATGCACAACATATATAAAGAAAATGCATAACCATAAAACAAACATTCATGAGCACAAGCACAATACACAGAGAATAGAAACATAACCATGGATTTGAATCAAAACTTTCTTCTATTAATTCAATATCTGTACATGGATGTTCTCTACACAGTTCTCTGCTTGCTCTTCTCTTCTCCTGAATGTTGCTAATGGCTAATGCTACAATGATACAATGAGGGTGTCTATATCCATTTTCCCTCTCAGACTCTAAAACTGTCTAATCTGGAAATAAAAATCTATCTACCTGCATTAACTAGATTAAATGCCTTCTTATCTACTTCATACAAGAGCGTATGGCTCGAGGTATGATACAATACAAAAGGCGTTCCTTCATAAAGGATCATTTAAGACTTGCGCTACAATCCCAAAGCACTTTTCAAAATTTGGGTTTGTTTATCCAGCTGAACTTTCGCTTGATGTGCTGGCTCGCTTGCTGAGTTGGTGATGCTCCTACATCAGTATTTCCGGTGGGAGGGGTAGGAGACGGAGCATTTTGAACATTAGAAGAAGCAAGTTTAGGGTTTGTGCTTGAGGAGGAATGTGGTTGGGCCTAGAAAGTGCCAATCACACCATCAGCTACATGTGAGGCAGCTGGAGTAGTTGAAGTTGTGGAAGTGGAACGACGAGGTAAGTTAGGTAGAAAATCGTAAAGGGTACCCGTTTGCGAGTAAACGAGGTCAAGATATTGAGAACGAATTATAGCATGTTCTTCTGTGACCACACCACCCATGGAAATGTCACGACCGATGTCGTTCAAAAATGATTTGGTGAACCATTATGCCAGCAACTAATTGGGGAGTTCGAGTTTAATAAGACGTCGTCGCCGTCGCCACTCATGAATGTGATCAGATATATGAGTGGCCTTGTTCTATTTGAAAGAAGTCAAAATCTCGATCCCCGTGTCATAACGAATCGGTAACTGGTAGTGTGTGAGGAAAGCCATGGCTAGGGTGTCGAAGTCAGAGAAGAAACCTCATGGAAATTCTATATACCACTGCACAGCAGAACCTGTGAGGGTTTGTTGAAAAAGACGTAAACGAATAGAGTCATCCATCAACGAGTTGGATGAACACCATAGGTGAAAAGTCATAACGTGATTGTTTGGGTCCTCTCCNTACATGTGAGGCAGCTGGAGTAGTTGAAGTTGTGGAAGTGGAACGACGAGGTAAGTTAGGTAGAAAATCGTAAAGGGTACCCGTTTGCGAGTAAACGAGGTCAAGATATTGAGAACGAATTATAGCATGTTCTTCTGTGACCACACCACCCATGGAAATGTCACGACCGATGTCGTTCAAAAATGATTTGGTGAACCATTATGCCAGCAACTAATTGGGGAGTTCGAGTTTAATAAGACGTCGTCGCCGTCGCCACTCATGAATGTGATCAGATATATGAGTGGCCTTGTTCTATTTGAAAGAAGTCAAAATCTCGATCCCCGTGTCATAACGAATCGGTAACTGGTAGTGTGTGAGGAAAGCCATGGCTAGGGTGTCGAAGTCAGAGAAGAAACCTCATGGAAATTCTATATACCACTGCACAGCAGAACCTGTGAGGGTTTGTTGAAAAAGACGTAAACGAATAGAGTCATCCATCAACGAGTTGGATGAACACCATAGGTGAAAAGTCATAACGTGATTGTTTGGGTCCTCTCCCACTTTGTCGTCGAATTTGGGAATGTCCGATGGTAGCTTGGCGGGTATAGCAGGCCATTGGGGAGAGTGATGATTTGGATCATTTAAAATCCTTGACAAATCTAGAAGATCCAAAGTGGCTATGAAGGGTAACTGTCAATTCACCTGCGGGTACTAGTGGCTTTGGGGAGGAAGCTCGGTCGACAAACCAGTAGGAGCATAAGCAGTCTGCATATAATGTGAATACCCAGGAAGATTCGGTGGTGGTTGGAGAGGATAGTAACTCATAGGATTATACCCTGGAACAGGGGCTTGAGTTTGAGCATTCGCCCCCCAAATGGGATTTAATGAACCTGGATATGGTTGGCCCACACTAGGGGGTATTACAGACGCAACTGGAAACTGCTGCCCCCTAGTTGATTGAGGAGGATGTTGTATCAACTGATTCCAATACTGGGCCAAGGACGGAGGGATTTTTTTCCCATAAGGCGGGGTCGGTCCTCCCATCGAAGGTGGTGTTCCAATTGGAGGTAGTGTTCCAATTTGAGGTAGTGTTCCAATTGGGGGTTGTGTTCCAATTGGGATTTGTGTGCCAAATGGAATTTTGCCGCTGAAAGGGGGTTGAGTCATACCACCTTGGTGAAATTGTCCACCAACCGGAATCTGGTAATTTGGAGTGAATGACGGAATAGCGCCACTAGGATTAAGACTTCTAGTAGAAGACAAAGAAGGTCCTCCAAAAGGAAATTGAGGGAGTGTTGGAATAAAACCGGGAAGAGAGTGCCCAAAAGAAGAAGGACCACCAGGAGAGCCAAATGGGGTTTGCGTAGGAGTGTGAATGGAAGCATTCAACGCACGATACCCGGGTGGTAGTGTCAGAGTGATGTTGGGCATTCACGGTGTGTTGATGGGAGAAAGAATAACCATAGTAAACTCGGTTGGAACACTCATAGTATCTGTGAGATGGGCCATTTCGGTAGGGACGGTAAAGTGATAGGCGGTAGTCAACGATACTGTCTCTGGACTAGATATTTCAGAAATCATAGGTGGGTTGATTTTGGAAATCACAGGTGAACTTGGACCAAAAAGGTCTCATCGGAAAACACCTGTAGACCAAAAAATATCTTGGCCTTATATGCCTGGAAAGGGTCCAACTGGTGATCCAGAAGACGTAACAACTAAGTCTCCTAAAGAATTCAGTCGCATAAACGGTCGCTCAGAATCACGGTGAAGTCAAAAGTCCTCTCGAGTATTTGTAATTTGAAAATGTTCTAGAGAGTCAGTGCGTTCCACTTGTGGCGTGGTGACGACTGTGACCTCACTTTGCCGAGGAGAGCCCTCAGGTGTACTTGTAGGCAAGGGTTGAGAACCTTCCAGATGCTCTGGAGATAAACCCTGCATTCTACGTGAATGATGTGGAGGAGCTATTGTAAATGAGTGACAAACTTTACGAAGAAAATCTTATGGTCAACTTTGGTAAACAAACAACACGTGCTAGTAAACAAAATCTAGGAAGCAACACCAAGCAAGCAAGACCTTCTATGTCCAAAGTCACTAGTTGGTGATGAAATCCAACGTCGCAACAATGAGATGAGAAGGGGCTGGGCTAGGGTGGAAAAGTTACATTGACAACCTGCTTAATAGACTTACACCCTGGTGTAAGCTCCCACACATAATCGTGGGTATACCCTCCAAGGAGCCCGAGTGAGTTTGGTCAACGACAATTCAATCTCATAAGCGTTTTCTCCCAACTTCTTTAGGACTCTGCATGGCCCAATTTTCTTCATCTTCAACTTGTTGTATGTTCCCCTTGGGAACCTTTCTTTCCTCAGATGCACCAAAACTATATCACCAACCTCAAACTGAAGTTGTCTTCTATGTTGATCCGCTCTGTGTTTATATTCCTGATTCGATTCCAGCAATCCCTGCTTCACTCTGTTGTGAAGATCTTCCATTGCCTCTGCGAATTCTTCAGCGCTTGCACTCTTTGTGATTATCTGCTCTGAGTCTCTTAGTTCAGATACTCCTCTTGGCTGCCTGCCATATACAATTTCAAATGGAATTTTCCTTGTGCTTCTATTAAATGAATCGTTGTAAGTGAATTCTGCCTGTGGCAACACATTATCCCAACTGCTATGGTGCTCCGTCACTAGGCTTCTGAGTAAATCTTCCAAACTTTGATTCACTACCTCTGTTTGCCCATTATTTTGAGGATGATAGGTAGAACTAAACATCAAGTTAGTCCCCATCTTCTTCTAGAGTGTTCTCCAGAAATGTCCAATGAATTTTGTATCCCTGTCTGATACTATGCTTCTGGGTAACCCATGAAGTCTGACAATCTCCTTAAAGAACAAGTTTGTGATATGAGTCGCATCGCTGGTCTTCTGGCATGGAATAAAATGTGCCATTTTGGAAAACCTGTCGACCACTACAAAGATCAAGTCATGTCCTCTTTTCATCCTCGGTAATCCCAATACGCAATCCATGCTAATTTCATCCCACGACCTCTCAGGTATGGGTAATGATTGATAGAATCCCGCATTCTGCTTTCTTCCCTTTGAATGCTGGCATATTATGCACCTGTCAACAAACTTCTTGACATCTGTTCGCATCCTCAGCCAAAAATATGCTTCACTCAGCTTTGCAAATGTCTTGTCGTGGCCAAAATGCCCTGCTAATCTACCACTGTGCTTCTCTTTTAGCAGGTTCTCCCTCATGGAGCAATTCATAATGCATAACTAATTGCCTCTGAACAACAGTCCATTTTGGATCATGTAATCCATCCACGGGCTTCTGTCTCTGAGAACTGGATTCTCAGCTGCCTCATATGCCTCTGCAAAATCTGCATCACCTGCATACATGTCTTTAAGGTTTTCAAAACCCAATGTTTTGACTCGGAATTCCTACAGCAACAAACACTTCCTGCTCAAAGCATCAGCCACTTTGTTAGTAGTCCCTGAAATGTGTTTAATGACAAATGTAAAATTCTGCATATACTCTACCCATTTTGCATGTTTCTGATTCAGCTTCTCCTACTGAGTCACAAACTGTAATGCATGAATATCACTATATAGAACAAATTCCTTTGGGATCAAGTAATGCCTCCACTTCTTCAACGCCTGTATGATAGCATAAAATTCTTTATCATACGTTGAGTATTTCACCTTTGCTTCATCCAGCTTCTCACTGAAATATGCAATCGGTCTGTCCTCCTGGCTCAAGACCGCTCCTATGGCAAAGCCACTTGCATCACATTTCACCTGGAAAACTTTCGAAAAATCTGGCAACACCAAAACCGGTTGTTCAGTGATTTTCCGCTTCAACAGATTGAAGCTCTTCTCTGCCGCTTCAGTCCAATGAAAGATTTTATGTCTTTTCTTGACTGTGTCCATCATTGCGGCACTAATTCCACTGAAGTTTCTAATGAATTTCCTATAGAAACTTGCCAATCCGTGGAAACTTCTCACCTCAAAAACATTTCTTGGTGATGGCCAATTTTTAATCACCTCCACTTTACTTGGATCCATCTTCAATTCATTTTTCGATATGACAAACCCCAAGTAAATGAGTTCTTTCTTCATAAATGAAGAATTCCTCACATTGATCAACAGCTTCTCTTGCTATAGCTTCCTCATTACTGCAGCTAAATGCTTCAAATGCTCTTCTTCTGATTTGCTGAAAATTAATATGTCATCTAAATAAACAATGACAAACTTACCAATGAATTCTTTCAGCACTTCATTCATCAGCCTCATGAATGTACTCGGTGCATTCGTCAAACCAAATGGCATGACTATCCATTCATACAACCCTTCATTGGTTTTGAACGTTGTCTTCCATTCATCGCCTTCCCTCATGCGAATCTGATGGTATCCTCTTTTCAAATCCACCTTTGAAAAAAACTTTTCTCCACTTAAGCAGTCCATCAAGTCATCCATCTGTGGCAATGGAAACATGTACCTAATGGTTATCTTGTTAATGGCTCTGGAATCAGTGCACATTCTCCAACCTCCATCCTTCTTTGGACTAAGTACCATTGGAATGGCACACGGACTTAAACTTTCCCTGACCAGTCCTTTATCCAATAATTCCTGCACCTGCCTTTTGACTTCTTCATTTTCCTGCGGCGTCAACCTGTACGCTGCTTTGTTCGGAAAACTGGCCCCTGGTATGAGGTCTATGTGATGGCTCATGCTCCTCATCGGTGGCAACGAATGAGGTAATTCGTCTACCACAATATCAACGAACTCTTCCAACAGTTCCTGAATTTCCTCGGGCAGATCATCCACTCTTGTGCTGGTCAAAACAACTTTCGGTTTCCTGACCACAAAGAATTGTGGATATTCCTTCTTCTTAACTTCTGCCAGAAGTTCCTTCCCACTCATGAGAAGTATCCTATTGTTCACTTCCGGTTTCACCTCCTTATCTTTTATCGGAAGTAACATATGTGTTCTCTCGTTCTTCTCTAAAGTATACGTATTCATCTTCCCATCATGAATTATGTTCCTATCATATTGCCAAGGTCTGCCTAGCAATAAGTGACACACATCCATAGGAATAACATCACAGAGTATTTTATCATTATATCCTCCTATCTTGATGTCCACTAAGCACTGTTTACTGACACTCACCCGATGTCCCTTCTGTAGCCATGATACTTTATATGGACTCGGGTGATCTGTCGTTTCCAGCTCTAATTTTTCCACCATCTCGGTTGAAACGAGATTGTCGGTGCTTCCGCTATCCACAATAACCTTGCATTTCCTGTCCTTGGTCTTGCATGCATTTCTGAACAATATGCTTCTCTGAGTTGTGTCCTCCACCTCCTTCTCAGGTGTTACGAGAAATTTTTGCATCATCAAAGACCTTTCGTCTTCTACGTCTTCTGCTTCAGCAGCTCACCTTTGTGCCTCGGCGATGTGAGTTTGTCCTCCATCTTTCTTCCTGTCTGGAAAATCAATTGCTTTATGTCCAATTTTTCCACATGTATAACATGTGATGACTCCTCCTCTTCCTCTTCCTCTACCTCTAGTACGAGGAAAAGTATTATTATCAGCGTATCCTCCACTTCGTTCTGCCTGCTGCACTCACTGTTCAGCGTGCTGGCCTCGCTGAGAACTTCCACCTCTTTCCATTCTAGTCTGAGGCTTCTTCCAGTCATCTTTGGATTTCTAAAACCTGTCTTGGGCAACTGATTTTCCTCTCAGCTGGCTCTTACCATGGCCTCGTTGTGCTGGCTTATGACTTAGCTTCTCTTCAGCCTTCAACACCATCTGATACACATCCTCAACCATTCTGACGGTTGTCATACTCATCTCATCCTGGATATCGTATCTTAAGCCATTCATATACCTAGCTACTTTTTCATCATCGCTCTCCTGATGACCTGCTCTGATATTGAGCTTGTATAATTTTTCGGTGTATTCCTTCACCGTCATCAACTTTTGTCTCAGGTTTTTCATTCTCCTGAACAGTGTGATTTGATAATCCCTTGGGATGAACTTTGCCTTCATTTTTGCAATCATTCGATCCCAGATTTTGATCTTCTGTTTACCTTTGGAATGTCTATCTGCCTGAAGCTCGTCCCACCATAATGCTGCATGTCCTTTCAATTTAGTGACAACATGCCTAATCTTCTTATCTTCTTCGATGTCTTCATAATTGAAGTAAGTATCAAGAGCTCGAATCCAATCCAGAAGCTCTTCTGCATCCAGGCTCCCTTCATAAGCTGGAATGTCCATTTTCATCTTTGAACTCATCCGAGCGATAGCCTTAATTAACTGCTCATTTGTTGCATCTTTGGCTGCAACTTCTCCTTGTTTTTCAGCTTCAGCTTCGCCCTTAGAGTCGCTTAAGTCTCCAGCATTGGTTGTGCGTCTATGCGCTGCTTCCATGTCTTCCAATATCACTCTGAGATCGCGTATCTGTCTCTCCATCTCTGGATTCCTTGCTGGCCTGCCTCTTCTTCTCACCTCCTTGTCCTCTGGATCAGGCGACTTCCTTTCCCTTCTGGGAGGCATGGTGAATTCATTTTCTCCTCTGCTACAGAAAACAGAGAGAATTCCTTGCTTTGATACCACTTGCTGCAGCACGACCACCCGGCACGTCCGCTTCCACCAGGACCTTCTTTTCCCTAGGCTCGAAGAGCTAAATTGCTCCTCAAATCCCTTATCGGGACCTTTCTACACCCACAGGATGCTTCTTCGACGACCTCCCTTTTCCTTATCAGGAAATCGAAACTTCCGAGGTCGCGGATCACTCCACTCACGCTTCCCCAACTCCCGATATTCTAGTCAATGCTGACCGTGTCCCACCGTATCGAGACTTTCGACTGTCGGGAAATCGACACTTACGGTGTCGTGAGAATATGCTTCTGTAATTCTCCGATCCCCGATCTACGATGCCACCTGTCCTCTTCTCACGACAAGGCTTGACCTTCCGACACCTGTCTTCCACTACAGGCCTTGACCCTGTCGGGAAATCGCATATCGGAGTATCACGATTTCCGTGGTCGAAGTTCATAGGACTTACAAATACCCGAACTCCGATCTATTAACACCTTTCCTCCACTCAACACATTAATTGCGTGGTTATCGCATTTCGGGATATCGCGACTTACCCAGTCGTGAGTCTCTCGTCACCGAGAACTCCAAAATGCCAAACCTCGATCAACGTGTGGGCGCTCTCCTCCACGTCATCCCTCCTCATCATGCTATCGGGTATCGCGGGATCGCAATTTCTAATGCAACAGTTTCGTTGTATGCGGGAACCCCAAAATGCTGAACCACGACTCCTCGGGATCTCGCGCCACGTGTCCCCGCTGAAATCAACGGCATTGATCCTCTCGGGAAATCGCAGATCGCGATTTCATTCTACTAGATTTTCTCAACCACAGAAACCCCGATTTTCCGATGAGTCAAATCCTGATGACTCCCGGGCTCCTCCCCTGCACACTAAGGCTTAACCCGTGTGCAACTTTCCCAGATCTGACAGTTGTCGGGATTTCGCTATTTCCCTCGGTGAGTCCTGACCGTTGATTTCTCTTCCTTGAGATTTTCTCTGAAATGGCTAAGAATTTCTTCTCCAGATTTACCCTTCTAACCTGCGCCTGCAAACCCTACTTGATCCTTCTTCATTCAAACCTCCGCGCTCCCTTTCAACGATATTACAAAGGTGCTGAACCTCCTGAGCTTTTCCACTTTGATTCTTTCAGATGGATTCGTGTGCACTCCTCTCACTCGACGTTCAACTACTTCTCAAGAGTTGAATCCTCCCAACTCTGTGCACTTTCTGCAGCAACAGTCTTCAACCTCCTCTGCCCAGATTAACAACTGAGACTTCTTCTTCCGCCTGCGCACTCCTTGCATGACTTCCACAACCCAAATCAACTTCTGGGCGAATGAGAACAAAAGTTAACTACTGAGCCTTCATCAATGCACTCCTTGCAGATGAATTCGACTGCGCTCTTTGTAGGAATCTCCTGGCTCAGATAGAGAAACAATTGAAACTCATTCTCTCTCCCTTTCAGACTTCAATTGAAACATGAAATCATATGCACATCGTACATAAAGCAAATGCATAACCATAAAACAAACATTCATGAGCACAAGCACAATACACAGAGAATAGACACATAACCATGGATTTGAATCAAAACTTTCTTCTATTAATTCAATATCTGTACATGGATGTTCTCTACATAGTTCTCTTCTTGCTCTTCTCTTCTCATGAATACTACTAATGGCTAATGCTACAATGATACAATGAGGGTGTCTATATCCGTTTTCCCTCTCAGACTCTAAAACTGTCTAATCTGGAAATAAAAATCTATCTACCTGCATTAACTAGATTAAATGCCTTCTTATCTACTTCAGACAAGAGCGTATGGCTTGAGGTCTAATACAATACAAAAGGTGCTCCTTCATAAAGGATCATTTAAGACTTGTGCTACAATCCCAAAGCACTTTTCAAAATTTGGGTTTGTTTATCCAGCTAAACTTTCGCTTGATGTGCTGGCTCACTTGCTGAGTTGGCGATGCTCCTGCATCAGTCTTGCCGGTGGGAGGGGTAGGATATGGAGCATTTTGAACATTAGAAGAAGCAAGTTTGGGGTTTGTGCTTGAGGAGGAATGTGGTTGGGCCTGGAAAGTGCCAATCACACCGTCAGCTGCATGTGAGGCAGCTGGAGTAGTTGAAGTTACGGAAGTGGAACGACGAGGTAAGTCAGGTAGAAAATCGTAAAGGGTACCCGTTTGCGAGTAAACGAGGTCAAGATATTGAGAACGACTTATAGCATGTTCTTCTGTGATTACACCACCCATGGAAATGTCATGACCGATGTCGTTCAAAAATGATTTGGTGAACCATTCTGCCAGCAACTGATCGGGGAGTTTGAGTTTAATAATACGTCGTCATCGTCGCCACTCATGAATGTGATCAGATATATGAGTGGCCTTGTTCTATTTGAAAGAATTCAAAATATCGGTCCCCGTGTCATAACGAATCGGTAACTGGTAGTGTGTGAGGAAAGCCATGGCTAGGGTGTTGAAGTCAGAGAAGAAACCTCGTGGCAATTCTATATACCACTTCGCAGCAGAACCTGTGAGGGTTCGTTGAAAAAGCCGTAAACGAATAGAGTCATCCATCAACGAGTTGGATGAACACCATAGGTGAAAAGTCATAACGTGATTGTTTGGGTCCTCTCCCACTTTTTCGTCGAATTTGGGAATGTCCGATGGTAGCTTGGCGGGTATAGCAGGCCATTGGGGAGAGTGACGAATTGGATCATTTAAAATCCTTGACAAATACAGAAGATCCAAAGTGGCTATGAAGGGTAACTTTCAATTCACCTACGGGTACTAGTGGCTTTGGGGAGGAAGCTCGGTCGACAAACCAGTAGGACCATAAGCAGTCTGCATATAATGTGAATACCCAGGAAGATTCGGTGGTGGTTGGAGAGGATAGTAACTCATAGGATTATACCCTGGAACAGGGGCTTGAGTTTGAGAATTCGCCCCCAAAATGGGATTTATCCAAAAGTAAATTGAGGGAGTGTTGGAATAAAACCGGGAAGAGAGTGCCCAGAAGAAGAAGGACCACCAGGAGAGCCGAATGGGGTTTGCGTAGGAGTGTGAATGGAAGCATTCAACGCACGGTACCCGGGTGGTAGTGTCAGAGTGATGTTGGGCGTTCACGGTGTGTTGATGGGAGAAAGACTAACCACAGTAAACCCGGTTGGAACACTCATAGTATCTGTGAGATGGGCCATTTCGGTAGGGACGGTAAAGTGATAGGCGGTAGTCAACGGTATTGTCTCTGGACTAGAGATTTCAGAAATCACAGGTGGGTTGATTTTGGAAATCATAGGTGAACCTGGACCAAAAAGGTCTCATCGAAAAACACCTGTAGACCAAAAAAGATCTTGGCCTTCTATGCCTAGAAAGGGTCCAACTGGTGATCCAGAAGATGTAACAACTAAGTCTCCGAAAGAATTCAGTCGCATAAACGGTCGCTCAGAATCACGGTGAAGTCAAAAGTCCTCTCGAGTATTTGTAATTTGAAAATGTTCTAGAGAGTCAGTGCATTCCACTTGTGGCGTGGTGACGACTGTGACCTCACTTTGCCGAGGAGAGCCCTCAGGTGTACTTGTAGGCAAGGGTTAAGAACCTTCCAGATGCTCTGGAGATAAACCCTGCATTCTACGTGAACGATGTGGAGGAGCTATTGTAAATGAGTGACAAACTTTACGAAGAAAATCTTATGGTCAACTTTGGTAAACAAACAACGCGCACTAGTAAACAAAATCTAGGAAGCAACACCAAGCAAACAAGACCTTCTATGTCCGAAGTCACTAGTTGGTGATGAAATCCAACGTCACAACAATGAGACGAGAAGGGGCTGGGCTAGGGTGGAAAAGTTACGCTGACGACCTGCTTAATGGACTTACACCCTGGTGCAAGCTCCCACACATAATCGTGGTTATACCCTCCAAGGAGCCCGAGTGAGTTTGGTCAACGTCAATTCCAGGTACCGTGAAGACTTTCCCCTTCACAGTCACCTTGTGT
>SNQJ01S0058714.1:29584-40088 GCA_010110895.2 Picea sitchensis | reverse complement strand
GGGATTTCACCCCCCTACACCCCCCTCCAAACCCGCTACATGCCCAATGCAACACAAACACTACTACTCGTGCAAAGAATATAACACATACCCAATAATTTTGTGCAAATTTATATTGTCGGATTCTTGTGAAAAAAAACATTTCGTAGAACAGTTAGGCAACGCCTATAATTTACCCTCCTCGTAAACTGACTACTTTTATATTCATAACAAAAGACTTACCCAAAATAGGTCCCACAATGTGCACCCTTTCCATCATAATTACATAGAATTAACCAAAATTTAAAACAGAGAACCAACCTTAAACATAAGTCCAAAACCATCAAGAGATGCATTTTAAAAATCTAAAACAAAGGAGAGTTGGCATAAAATTATAGTGGGAAAGAGTTGTTCAAAGGAAATATATCTAAGGCTATGTATTTTCGTAACATTCTCGTAAAGCCACATTGAGACCTCAAAAAGACCCATAGAAACATCATCGGGAAAACGTTGTTTAGGGACCAAATTTCTCACGTGAAATATCAAGAAAAAAATCCCTTTGTTTCCTTCTCCCTCAATACCCTTACAAAGGTAATAAGCTTTTTACTTGAATTGAAAATAAATCCATTGGAATATATAGCATCATGATGTGTCCTGAAGCTTAACCACACATTTTAATCGAGGAAACAAGCAAGCCATTCACTTATTGGACTTTCGTTAGTGAAATAGTTGCTCTACCTCACGACTAAGATTGGGTGGTGGGGGTGAGGAAAGAAAGAGGGATTTCTTAGAGAGGTGAATCCTTTGATAGGGATATAATATGATACTTATGTGCCTATTAAAACTTACAACTACCTTAATAGTAGAATAACCATATGTTTACCACAATCATACACATCACATACCTCAAAAACAATAAATAAAAATGACAAAAAATGTAGAGGAACTTACCTTGAGTAGTTGCGACTCATGAGTTTCTTACATTTGCATGCTCTACAATACCATATACTCATGAGACTATACTCCCTCCACAAAGGTATATATATATATATAACCAAAAACCAAGCATATCACTTAGAATTGGAAAAAAGATAGCATATGAAACTTATATTTCACATAAACTTATGTTACAAAGGAATTCCCTTCCAAATAAAATTTAGGCATAAGATCCACTTGAGAATAATTTCATTCTACCCTCCTTAAAAAGGGATTAAAAAAATGTTTTTCCCTTTTGAGAGGAAATTTATCAGAATCTATAACATGCCAGAACAATTCTCCATTTTTCTAGAGGCATTATAAGATTAAAGAGTGTTTTTCATTTTGAAAATGATGGGTATGTTAGGGGTGGCACTTAATGTTGTTGAAGTACATGCCCACTTCTTCCTCAGTTTTGGCTCATTCAGTGACAAAACCTTATTGTTAAATTGTATGATATATGAAGTGGTATTGTATAGATAATTCTACAGAAGGGCACATTCTTTTGATTTGATTAATTTAGTGTGTATTAAAATTGAAATAATATTTCAATCCTATTTTGATTCATTTACTGTGTACTCAATTTGAAATAATATTTCAATCCTATTGCTTTGTTTTGTAAGCAAGGTAATAATTTATTTTCCATGATTTATGTTATTCCCCAACTTTAACAAATTTTGGGTTGAAATCTCACGAAAGAAACAAAAATGGAGTAATATTTTGTCATGTCATATGTGGTGATTTAATAAACCCGTCTATGTATATTTCCCTTATATAACATATTCCATTCACTGCTCACCATGTAATGTAGTAAAATCAAGCTCCTAAAGGACACACACTTTCCACAACCTTCCCAATGGAGGCTACTTTATTTACAATGAGTTAGGCACACTTAAAACACTACACTTAAGTTCAAAAACCTTTGATTTAGAAAATAACCTAATGGAAAACACAGGTGTGATCACAGAGACCAAACATGTAGAGAGAACTTGGTTGGGAGCTTTCATTAATAGGGAAAGCCTTTTGGGAGTATTTCTTCATTTTAAGTGCTAACTACTCTGGAAACATACCCTACTGCTTTAAGATGCAAGTATTTTTTCCTCACTGAGATGTTTTAATGGATAAGTAACAATTCAATAGAACTATCAAGGCTTTAGTGTATGATTGCTTAGATCATGCCTATGTCTCTGTGAAATGAGGCCAAATTTCTTATTTATTATGGCATTCAAATTTAGGAAGATTCTTAGCAATCTAGTGACATGTGGTTGCAAGAGTGGAACTAGGAGGAGAAGATGTAGTATATATGTTGCATATACACAAAATTGCGTACACAATTTTAATCGATTGTACCAACAATGAATCTCAATCACTGGAAGGGAATGCTGAGTTCAAAACTAGTTTGGTGGCATCATCATTCTCAAAATCCATCCATTCAAGATGGAGGAAATCACAAGCGAAATCACACTGGATTGAGCATGGTAAACGTGGCTAAGCATGGTAAACATTCTCTAAAATAAGCAAATGATTGCAAACAAAATTAATTCTTTTACAATCACTTACGAAGAAGTTCAATATATTGACATTGGATACTTCAAGTCACTCTGGGAATAATTCCTCTAACGAACCAGGAGGATCATCAACATAAACATAGGTGGAAATCACATTCTTCTGGTCCAACTTATTGTAGTCCAAAATTTCTTGGGAATTTCAATGACTTGAATAACATATTGGTTCCATTAGCAAATTAGGATAAGTATGTCACAAAATTGTGTATACTGTAGAAAAACAAAACTCCATCCCATCATCTTTTGGGTAGAGGCTTGGATGGTTGAACACAACCTTTCACAAAGTTTTCGAGTAAGAACCACACTTCCTCTACTCCCTTGAAAGGTGGAATTTGATAACAAGGAATTGTAAGCGAGTGGACTTGGGAATGAATGGTGTTGATAATGAATTAGGTTGTGAATTTATAGAAGGGAACTAAAACTAAAACTCAAATTTGATTTTCTTCTCAGTATATGCAGTTAGCTTTTGGGTTGATGATGCAGGAGCATCATGCAAAGCCCAAAGCACGTGACTAAGCCAAAGAAATAGCTGGACGCGTGGAGAAAAAAAAAGAGCACGTTTTCATAAGAATTGTTTGAATTTTGAAACTTCAAAGGCATTAATGTAATAGTTAAGAAGATGGCGTACTTGCATTTATATCTTGGAGGTTGTAAACATATCTTCAACGATTTATCTCATCTGTAAAACATTAAGGCATTTAAGTCTGTTAAATGTAAGAGTAGGTAGATATGAATGTTAGATTAGACAGTTATAGAACATAGGAGGGAAAACAGATATAGACACCCTCACCTTTGTATCATTAGAACATGAGCATAGAGCTGCAGAGAGAGAGATCTGTAGAAAAATTCCATGTACAGGAGCTTGAATTAATATAATAAGCTTGAATCAGACTTCATGGTGTTATGATGTTTTCTATTTATGCATGGTGAATGGTATGTTCATGGTTGTTTATTCTCTCTGTTATGCATTTGCTTTGATGTTGTGTATGTATGAATTCATGTTGAATGTTTGAAGTCTGAGAGAGAGAGAGAGAGAATGAGTTTCAATTGTTTCTCTTCCTGAGTGAGAAAAGTTCTTGCAAGGAGTGCAGCGAAACGTCCGCAAGGAGTGCGTCGACAAAGGTTCCGAGTTATCTCTGAAAGCTCAGGAGGGATATCGTTGTTCTCATTCCAACAAAAGTGCAAGTGAAGCACATAAGCTGTGCAAGGTGTGTGCAGGCTGGTTGAAAGCTTAGAACTTATCAACCAAAGGGAGATTTGAAGGACTATTGTTGTCGAAGGTGCACAGAGTCAAAGAGAAATCAAATACTTAGAATTATTTGAAAGAGTGCCACAAGGAGTGCGTGCAGGAATCCCTTTGGAGGCCTAGGTTTGTAAGTGAAAGATCAGGAGCGATAATACCTTTGAACACTTCAAAGGAGGATGGAGGTCGAACTACTTCAAAGGGAGATGAGGGTCGAAGTCATCCAGCAGAAGTAAAGTTCATAAGGAAGAACCTTGGTTTATTTTCTAGAAGTTGTCTAGGAGCAACAAGCGGTCGAAATTCTCTGTGAAGAATTCGCGAAGTCGCGAGGACCGTGGGATTCCAGTGAAGTTTCAAGAAGGATAAGCATTGGATGAATCCACCCTTCGGAAGGTAAGAATCAACGTGGATCGTTGATCATGCTTTGCACAAGCCGTTAGATCATTTCGTCATTTCAGGGATCCTGACGACAAGGAGTTGAGCGTAGTGGAATGAAAGTCCCAAAGTCGCGAGTTGCGACAGGAATTGGATTGGAGTTTCAGGATTTTGGCACTTCGGGTGTCGGGAAATGGAGGAGGCAGCACTTTGGGATTGAGAGTCCCGAAAACTGGGAAGAGTGACAGGTGGCAAGAGCCCACGTCAAAGATAGGAAGCATTTGAGTGGACAGGTGGCGTGTCTTCGTCAAATAGGTGGAGTCAAACCTTGTTGACTGGTTCGGGGTTCGGAGGTCGACGGACTGGGAGCCTTGCATATGGATTCGCAAAATCGTGAAGTCTAAAATCCCGAATCGGTGGAAGGTTCTGTGAGAAGCCAGCCTTTGCTGAATACATTTCATAGAATCAACATTTCAGGTTTCGGCGGGTTCAAGAGCCGAAAACTCGACAACGGAAAGCGCGATATTGCGAAAACCGAAAGCCCGAATTAAGAAGGGCGTGACTTTGTTGTGGTCAAAAGACTTGGGTGACGCGTGGTGTTTGATCACGCGGGCACACTCATAAGGACCTATGGAGGAACGCTATTGTATGTGTGTGTGTGTGTCCCTGTGGGGAGCACGAAGAGTCAATTAGACTCAAGGGCAGTTTAGAAAGATCCTGCGCGGACCTCGACCAGAGGGTTCGGGGGTCTGCTGCACCAGTGTGGTATCAGAGATTGATTTTGTCTTTATATTTCAGGCAGAGTAAGCTAGAGGAAAAGGAGTGCAGAGAAAAGAGGATCGTTTCACAGCCATGCCGTTGAGAAGAAGAGATAGACCAATGCCTAATCCAACAGTGGAAAGAGAAATGTGCAAACTACATGCTAGGCTTGATGCCATAGAGACAACACAGAGGCGTACAGTCGATGTTGGGGATATCAGTGAGGCTGACAGTGAAAATGAAGCTGGGAATGAAGAAAAATTCGCAGTCGAAGATGCTGCGGATGAACGCCTATTCAGGGTTGTTGCAAGGATAGGTGCTAGAGAAAAAATGGAGATTCCCATGTATGAGGGAAACTTAGATGTTGAAGAGCTTCTAGACTGGATTAGAACTCTGGATAAGTACTTCGACTATGAGGATGTCGAGGAAAAAAATAAGGTCAAACATGTTGTCACCGGACTTAAAGGGCATGCAACATTATGGTGGGATGAACTGCAGGCTAACAAATGTTGCAAGGGCAAGCAAAAAATCAAAAGTTGGGATAGAATGGTTGCCGAGATGAAGGCCAAATTCATACCCAAGGATTATCAAATCACTTTGTTTCAGAGGATTCAGAACTTGAGATAGAAGCTGATGTCAGTGAAGGAATACACTGAAGAATTCTACAAGATAAACATCAGAGAAGGTCATCGAAAAAGCGATGATGAAAAGGTTGCCAGGTACATGAATGGTCTGAGATATGACATTCAAGACGAGATGAGCATGATGATCATCTGAAATGTGGAGGATGCTTATCAGATGCCTTTGAAAGCTGAAGAGAAGTTGAACTGAAAGCAAGGTCAAAGAGGCCAAAGCAGAAGTCAAGCCTAAGGAAAAACAATTTCCCAAGACAGAACTCATAAATCTAAAGAAGAGGGGAAGAAACCTCAAACTCAACATGAGAGAGGAGGAAGCTCACAAAGAGGGCAACATGCTGATGGAAATACTTTTCCTTGAGCTAGAGGAAGAGGAAGAGCCCGAGGAGGTGAAGTGAAATGTTTTGTTTGTGGGAAAAACATACATAAATCTTATGAGTGTCCAGATAGGAAGAAAGAAGGTGGTGAAACTCACATTGCCGAAGCACAAGGACGAAATGTTGAGGCAAGAGGTGTTGAGGGCGGAACATCCTTGATGATGAGGAAAGTTCTCTTAACTCCAGAGAAGGAGGCAGAGAACCCAGCCCAAAGGAACAAACTTTTTCGAACTGCTTGCAAGACCAAATACAGTGTATGCAAAGTCATCGTGGACAGTGGTAGCACAGACAATCTCGTTTCTACAGAGATGGTAGAAAAGATGGAGCTGGAGACTGTTGTACATCCAAGCCCATACAGAGTTTCGTGGCGACAAAAAGGACATCTGGTAAATGTCACTAAACAATGTTTAGTTGAATTGAAAATAGGAGGATATTAGGATGAAATATTGTGTGATGTCATTCCCATGGATGTTTGTCATCTATTGTTGGGTAGACCATGGAAATATGGCATAAATGTGGTTCATGATGGGAGAAAGAACACATACACCCTGGAGAAGAATGGTAGGACGCACATGTTGCTATCGATTACGGATAAAGAAGTGAAACCAGAGGTAAGCAACATTGTACTTCTCATGAGTGGGAAGGAACTTCTTAATGAGGTTAAGAAGAAGGAAGACACACAATTTATTGTGGTCAGGAAGCCTAGAATTGTTTTGACCTGTACAAGAGTAGATGATTTACCAGAAGAAATCCAGAAGTTGTTGGAAGAGTTTGCTGATATAGTAGTGGACGAACTACCTTGTTCGTTGCCACCGATCAGGAGTATAAGCCATCACATTGATCTTATACCTGGAGCTAGTTTACCAAACAAAGCAGTGTACAGATTGACGCCGCAAGAGAATGAAGAGGTTAAGAGACAAGTCCAGGACTTAATGGACAAATGATTGATTAGAGAGAGCTTGAGTCCATGTGTTGTTCCAACAGTGCTCATCCCAAAGAAAGATGGAGGCTAGAGGATGTGTACAGACTCAAGAGCGATCAATAAGATTACCATCAGATATAGATTTCCATTACCAAGGATGGATGATTTGATGGATTGCTTGAGTGGAGCAAGATTTTTTTCAAAGATTAATTTGAAAAACGGGTATCATCAAATTCGAATGAGAGAAGGTGATGAATGGAAGACAACATTCAAGACGAATGAGGGGCTGTATGAATGGCTTGTCATGCCATTTGGTTTAACAAATGCACCCAATACTTTCATGAGGTTGATGAACGAAGTCCTGAAGGATTTCATTGGGAAATTTGTCATCATATATCTTGACGATATATTGATTTTCAACAAGACAGAAGTAGAGCACTTAAAGCATTTAGCTGCAGTAATGAGGAGATTACAGCAAGAGAAGTTGTTTATAAATATGAAGAAATCATCATTTATGGGGACAAAACTCATTTATTTGGGTTTTGTTATCTATGCAAATGAGCTGAAGATGGATCCAGAAAAGGTAAATGCGATCAAGAATTGGCCATCACCAAAGAGTGTGTTTGAAGTTCAAAGCTTCCATGGTTTGGCCAGTTTTTACAAGAAATTCATCCAAAATTTTAGTGGAATTAGCGCACCGATGATGGACACGGTGAAGAAAAGACACAAATCTTTTCATTGGACGGAGGAAGCAAAGAAGAGCTTCAATCTGCTGAAGAAGAAGATCATTGAGCAACCAATTTTGGTTTTGCCAGATTTTAGCAAGACATTTCAGGTCAAGTGTGACGCGAGTGGATTTGCAATTGAAGCATTCTTGAGCCAAGACAATAGGTCGGTTGCATACTTCAGTGAGAAATTGAATGAAACGAAGATTAAATACTCAACATATGACAAGGAATTTTATGCAATCATACAAGCGCTGAAGAAAAGGAGACATTATTTGGTTCCTAAAGAGTTTGTTTTGTACAGTGATAATCATGCTTTACAATTTGTGACTCAACAGGAGAAGCTGAACCAAAAACATGTTAAATAAGTTGAATTCATGCAGAATTTTACTTTTGTGATTAGGCATATTTTTGGAACTTCTAACAAAGTTGTTGATGCTTTGAGCAGGAAATGCTTGCTTATGCATGAATTCAGAGTCAAAACTTTGGGTTTTGATAACCTCAAAGAGATGTACGGGGATGACCCAGATTTTAAGGAAGCGTATGAGGTGTCTGAGAATCCAATTCTCAGGGACAAAACCCGATGGATTGAATACATGATCCAAGATGAATTATTGTTCAGGGGAAATCAACTATGTATTCCATAATGCTCCATGAGGGAGAACCTGCTGAAGGAAAAACACAGTGGAGGATTGGCCGAACACTTCGGTCATGATAAGACGTTCTCAAAGCTGAATGGTTCATATTTTTGGCCAGGGATGAGGACAGATGTTAAGAAATTTGTGGATAGATGTAGGATTTGTCATCACACAAAGGGGAAAAGAAGAATAGAGTGTTATACCAGCCATTACCCATACCTAAGAGGCTGTGGGATGCAGTGAGCATGGATTTCATATTGGGACTGCCAAGGACACAAAGAGGATGTGATTCAATCTTTGTGGTGGTAGACAGATTTTCAAAGATGGCACATTTCGTACCATGCCAGAAAACCAATGACGCAACTCACATTGCGAATCTGTTTTTCAAAGAAGTCATCAGACTTCATGGCTTGCCCAGGAGTATCATTTATGATCGGGATACTAAGTTCATGGGACATTACTGGAGGACTTTATGGAAGAAGCTGGGGACAAGTTTGTCTTTTAGCTCAGTTTATCATCCTTAGACAGATGGGCATACATAAGTTGTAAACAAAATCTTGGGAGATTTACTGAGGAGATTTATTTTCAGCTTGTATGCTTCGGAATAGTTGAAAATTTTGTTTGATATCTATCTACTTTGTTCAAGGTAAAACAAATTTATATACTATCATTCTAAAAGCTTCTCCTTCGTTTATCAAGAGATATTATTGGTGCTTAGACTAAATATCGTGAACATATTGATTGTTTCCTAAGTTGGAGCGATTTTCTACTTTCTCTCTCATAAAAAGAAAAATTCACTTAAACTAAACATAGTAAACATATTGATCATTTCCAACTAGGGTTTTAATTGAAATTATTTTTTTGGGAGACATTACATAGTAGTATTGATTTATAACTTTTTCATTCATAACTTCTAATATTTACAAACTGATCTTGATTAATAGATCAATTCAGATCACATGGTTACATAATTAATTATATTAATTAATTTATATAAAAATATATTAATATTATGTACATAGGTACATATGTTTATATTGTCGATAAATGAGAGTTGTAAAATTATTTATATAGTTGAATTAAAGCTTGTTAAATTAAATATTTAGTGCATTGTGTTTTGCAACCAATACTAATTTTATTTTATTTTAATGGTTCAATCTTAATTAAATGATGTAGCGATCCAATAATATAGTGCAGACATGTCAACAATCTAGTTGATTCCATATTTAAACATATGAGGTTTGGTGAAAATTAAATTTAATATTAAAGTTGTTGGCAAGTAATTGTAATGATAATTATTTCGATTTACTAATACAAGCTATGATACATAAATCACATATTAAATAACAAAAGAGTTATAAAATCCTTAAGTATTTTGATTGTGTAGCAAAGACAATATTACTGGGTATTGTAAGGAAGCTAACATACAATAGGTGTTTAAGTTGTCTTATGAAATGGAGTACAAAACTCTTATGAAATGGAATACAAAACCCTCACACCTAGTATTATGACCTTTAGTTTGATCATTAGGTGCCTCTGCATGAACAAGAAGATAAAGGAAGCCATAAAGCTTCTGAGTATAATGTTTCAGAGAGGTAGTATTCCCGATGCTTCTATTTACAAAATGGTGATTAAGGGATTGTGTGAGATAAGCAAGAACGATGAGGCTTTTCAGCTTTGTGATAAAATGAACAAAGAATAGTTCTATGCTTGATTCTCTTCCTCATAGCTTGCTCATGAAGGGGATCTATAGTCAAAGAAAAGTGTAGAACACAAATCGACTTTTAGATAAAATAAATAAGTTTGATTTGAAGTCCAATGGATGATACCTTTATCCATAAATGACCATTTGAATAAAATACCCTTGGGGTGTACAATCCTTCAATGTGTAACAAGGTGATGATAAGGAATCAATATCCCTTACCAAGAATTGATGGTTTATTTCATTAGATGAACGGAGAGACGACATTTTCAAAAATAGATTTGAGATCGAGATATCATCAATTGAGAATTAAAGAATAAGATATCCTAAAAATTTCATTCAAGACAAGATTTGGATGCTACGAGTTTGTAGTATTACCCTTTAGATTAACAGATGATCCAGGAGTGTTCATGAGTTTGATGAACATAGTAATTCAATAATATTTGGATAAGTTTGTGCAAGCATTTATAGATGATATTTTGATATATTCACATGTCAGAAGAGCATAATGAACATTTACGACAAGTTTTACAATGTCTCGGAGAAAACAAGTTATATGAAAAATTATCTAAATGTTCATTCTATGAATCCAAAATTCATTATTTAGGA
>SNQJ01S0058714.1:12084-23806 GCA_010110895.2 Picea sitchensis | reverse complement strand
ATATATATATATATAAGAGAGAGAGTGTTTTTAATGTTTTTTTAATTCTCTATTAAAACATAATTTTCTTTTCTTTTTTCCAAAAAAATATTTTTCTTTAAATTTTTAATTTAAAATGTTTGTTTTCATTTTATTTTATCAATTTATTTTTTTTTAAATAATGTTTTCTTTAATTTTGCAATTTTAGGCCCAAAATAATAAAAGGGTGTTGTAGGTAGCATCGGGTTTTGGTTCAAGTGCGAATTTTGAAGTTTTGGATCATAGTCATCGGTTGTCAAGGCCATTGTATCAGACATGTCATAATTTAACCTCGAAATAAAAAAAGTGGGTGCTTACTAGCAACACCAATTTTTTATTCAGGGATAAAATTTAAAGTTTTTGTTCACAATAGTACCAAATGTCAAGGCCATGGTTTCAAACGAGTTGTAATTTTAACCCCCGCAAAAAAGAGGGGTGTGATTGGTAACACCCCTTTTCGTTTTGGGGGTCGATTTTAAGGTTTTTGTTTGCAACATTACATATCATAGTCAAAATATTTTGTAATTTTAACCTTGAGAAAAATGGGTGCTAACGATAGCACCACTTTTTGAAATGGGGGTAAAAACAACCACCAAATGCAACTTCTAAAAAAATGAGAACTCTGGAGAGTTCTCATCAAGTTGGTGACTATGTTAAATGAAATCACTTTATGTAGCTTCATGTATTTGGCACGTGCAACTAATTTGGACTCTCTCAATGTGGCCTTAGTTTCTAGTCTACATTGTACAAGTTGTCCAATTCATCCTTAGTGTATTGAATTTCTGCAAGTTTATTTGCATGATGAATAAGGTTAATGATCAAATATGCCTCAATGGTCAATTAGGTTATTCTAGATTGTAATACTTGAGCAGATTTCTAATGGTCCTTAAGAATTCCTATCCAATATTTGAACATGTGTGTATGTAGGTATGCTCTCCTTTTTTATAATGTAGAATTTCTTCTTAAAAATTTGAACTTTATCAATCAAAGGGTCAATTTTATCCATCATGAGCTTTGGGATCTGAGAGTTGCTAGACCTTCGCTCAACCTCCAACTATAGTTGTAATTCTTCTCTTTGCTCTTGTAGGTGAAGTATAGAGAAGTGAAACATATTCACAACAAATGTAAAGAGATGGAACTAGACTTTATTTAAAGAGTATCTCTCTCCATTTGCAGTCATAGTTGGATTTTTGGAGTTTCCCCTCCTTGGAGCTTAATGGATATATCTTTCTTGGAGCATATGTGATGTGTAAAGGTTTGTTTCCTATCAAAGTGTGGCTATTGTTCTAATGCTTTATATTTTTGCATGTGATTGTAGAGTTGCTAGTACTTGCTATTGATTGGCCATTGTTGAAAGATACATTCATGATATTGGAAGGGTTTTGTGTGAGGAATTTCTCCCCCCTTGGCACTTTGTTGTCTTGTCTATGGATTATTCTCTTGCATATTACATTTACATGACTGCTTACTAGGTCAATACTCCATGGTAAGATACACCTCATTGACAAAGTTTTGATGTGGCACTTTAAAGCCCTCTTAGTATTTCTTTACTATCATTTTTAGCAATGTTAAGTTCTTCTTGTGGCATGCATATTGTAGCCATTGTAGTCTTAAAATTTTATTGAGTTTTCCCTCTTGGATCAATCTCTTGAATCTATTTTCCCTTGTTGGGTTAGCAATAATCTCTAGATCCTTCCATCATTCTTTTACTTCTTTAAAACTACAAAAACATTGTTTTGATACAACTATCTTCTCACATCACCTTTAAGCTTCATTAACTATAGCTTTATTAATACTGATTACTAGAGATACCCCCCTTGAATTGGAGAAGAGGCAACCTAAAGTGAGTGGATAGGTTTCTTAGGTGACAATAGTGACCATCCGAGTAGTTCCACCTAGAGTTGTATCTTGTGGATTAGGGAATTTATCATTAAGTGTGAGTTGGTGAGGTAATTTTTGGCATCGTTGTCGAGAAAAAGGTCCATTTTCTTAGAACATTTGAAAACTATGCTTCGTTGATATTTTTGTGATATTGTTGTATTGAATATATTATTCTCACATGGTGATTCCATTAAGGGATGAAACCTTTGTTCCTCGCAAATTTTTGAAGGCTTTGTTGTCTGTAGAGGTGAGCATATGCAACATATTGAAGGCACTTTGAAGGTTCACCTTGACGACTCCACATTTTGGTAATGGTATGAGATATGATCCTTATTCATTGCAAGTTTTTGTTTTCAGCCTTATATTAAAGATTTATAAGTGAAGAAAAATGGAATGGCCTCCATGGGTGGCTGATTGGTATGCTCCAATTTATTTCTCAAATATTTTGGGGTGTCCTAATAAACTACCAAATGTAGATTCATATTTTATTCCAAAATTTCATGGGCATGATGATTCAACGACATTACACATTTCATTTTTCATGGAATTCATTTTAGATCTTGGTGTTATTCATAAAGATGTTGTGATGAGGTTGTTCTTATGTACTTTAAGAGGGAATGCAATGAATTGGTTTAAAAGGCTTGGTAAAAAGGATATATCAACTTTTGTTGGTTTGATCGAGACATTTTGAAAAAGATAGGATCTTAGCTTTGAAAGTGTTGAACATCTGGTTGAAACTTGTAAACATATAAGGGTCATGATATGACAACTAATGTTGTGGTATAAAACAATGCCCTTTGATGCTCTCTTGCCGAGATTACACAAGGGTATGAGAGGTTGGTATCCTTGGAGGAATATATCAAAGGGAAGGAATGGTATGGCAAATGAAGACCTTGTTAAAGAAGCGCCTTATTTTCCCATTGAAGATTATGAAGAAAGCATTGATGAAAAAATTCCTTGAGTACATGAATAAACACCTCATATTCCCATTGAAGATCATGATGAAGAATTTGATGAAGATGATGAGACCATTCAAGCATCAATTTCTCCTCCACGTGAAGACAAGGGTTTGGTAATCTATAACCTTTCTCAAAAATTTTAATTTGATTATTTATTTATGGGTAATTTTGAGAGGGACTATTTATAAGACAAACCCTTGAATGATGATAAGTTGGAAAATGTATTTACCTCTCCATTTGTTGAAGATAAGAGAAGCATAGATCATGAAATTATGGACACTACTTTTCAATTTTTTTTATCATAGTAGAAATATGGCTTGCTTTGAAAATTATGGAGACCCTATCTATGATACTTATAGCGATGTGTTTAATGAAGAAATTGTAGATTTTGAGACTTTGGGGCAACTTAACATAGTGGAGGCAAATTAAAAAAAAAATGCATGATATTTACAACCATATGCTCCTATTAACAATGCAGATTTGGGGCATCATATAGAACATATTTATGCAGACTTATTTCAGCCATGTACTCTCACTTTTAATACAAATTTGTTGTAGCATTTTCAGCCATGTTACATGAGGTTTAATGCAGATTTTTCCCAGCACATGGATCAGATTTGTGGTACTAAAAATGCTGAATTTTTTCAGTCATATTCTTCCTCGTGTATTGGTGAAATTATGAATGATTTTTCAGAGAAGAAGCATGTTTTTAAGGTTGAAAATTGCATGGAATGACCATGAGATAAGTGAAAAATTTTCCAGCCATCTTCATCTTCAAATTTTTATGATTTTGCTTGTGATTTTTCAGCTAGAAATCATGATTCAGGGGTTGAAAATTGTATGGTACAACAACGTTTTAATTGTAGAAATTTCTAACCACATATTTCTTCATATTCTTCTCATCTTTTTTAATGTACTTTCAGTTAGAAAATTTACTTTTGATGTTGGAAAATTTATGGAGCAAAAAACATTTCATTTTAAGTGGTATTGTAAAAATTTCCAACCATCAAAAAAGGGATTCAAGTCCTAGATTTGGGGCTAAATTTTTTTCTAAGACTGAAATGTTGTTTCATATCTCATATACATCTTTTAACCTTAATATTTTGAGTAGTTTTATAGATTCCCCTAAGCTTCTGTTGCTTGAGGGAATTGATAATAATATTGTAAGGGATCATGAGGGATTGCTTTATGATGTTTTCAACCATGACAATGTTTATATTAGTCCTATCCACGCTTGGATAGAGGAGTCTTTTGATGGTGCATGCTCTCCTTGGCATGATTTTGGTGTCTTTGACCATCTTCATCACATTTTATATTTCAACCCTCATATCATGGAAATTACATCATGTATCTACTTGGCATTTGATGCATTCTTGTTTTGGATGGTGACCAAACACAAGGGAAGAGGTCATACCATTGGTGAAATGCTTAGGTGGTTGCATTGGATTTATGATTTCACCTAGCATGGTCATTTTTCATATGATAGAGTAGGTATGATAAAAAATAAATTCCCTTGAGCATTAGAGTATGAAGAATGAGCGCAACATGTGAGCATTGGATTTCTTTTCATGTTCTCTTTGGCATCGTTGGTTTATGCCTTATTTTGTAAAAACCAATTTTGAACTATATTTGATGTAATGGACTATATAGACATTGATGTGGTGTTTAGGGATGAGAATGTAGATCCATATCACCACATGTTTTCCCTTAATATGTTGGTGGTCATTCCTAGCAGGTACATGTAGCAGATTCTAAGATTCCCATGGACTCATAAGAAGAGAACATCCCTAAGTATGAGTTGGTTGTTACCTCTCATTTTGCATGAGGCTTAAACTAATGAATTTTTTCATTATACTTGCGATTTTTATCACTAAGGCATGTTTACAGATTGGATGACCTAGGGGTTGTTCTTACACTTGATGAGTCGATTATTAGTGATGTGATCACAGAGAGCTTGATGATGCCATTGCTTTGGTTTTCTTGGTGATTTATTTCCTTTCATGCTAGTATACTTGGTTGTGGAGTCCCTATGATCATGTGGATGGTTGATGATACATGTTGATGTATGATTCCCTTGATGGAATTCCCTATCACTTTTGGGCTAAGCTAACATTGTATTGACATCTTNTGATTTATTTCCTTTCATGCTAGTATACTTGGTTGTGGAGTCCCTATGATCATGTGGATGGTTGATGATACATGTTGATGTATGATTCCCTTGATGGAATTCCCTATCACTTTTGGGCTAAGCTAACATTGTATTGACATCTTATTTTGCTTAGATTCATGATGGTATAGAGCAATTGAAATTCTCCCCTTTCTATCACTTGATTTCACATTCATTTGGGTTGATATGGTCTAGCATGGTGCAATGTTAATGAGGTGAATGCCCTTTCTCATTTTGAGTGTTTGTGTGCATATTGTGGTTTTTTATGGCATAGATAACACCCTCACGTGGAGTGCTCCCATATTATACATATTTTTATGCACTATTACTTGGTGGAGAAGCCTCCCATGGAGCACCCTAGACTTCTTGGATGATTTCACACTTGTTTATATTTCATCATCCCATGTGGAGTGCTTACCCTCCTTGCACACATATTGAGGGATGGTCTTATTTTATTGGATGATGAGCAACTACCCCCTTTCTTTATGGAGTTAGTTGAGCATTGATGGAATTTCACATGTATCCTTCATAGATTTGATGCCTTATTTTATGGTCCACTTACTTGAGACTTGTTTTAAGGAACATGTCCACCATTTCATGAGGCCACTTTGCACTCTTCCATGCCTTATTTAATGGGATGTTCTCTTGGAGGTCTCACATGTCCTATAATTGGAGGTTTGACTTGATTCAAACCCTACTTTGAGGAGACGTCCACTTTTAGCGGTTACATTGCACACCTTTCATTGCTTATTGATGGGACATCTCACCTTGGGAGGAGGTTCCATGGTTATATGCCCTAGATGAAGGAAGACATCCACTTATGGATGTTGCTTGCACTTATGTCTATTCTTATTATTGAGGACGTACAAATTTCATGGAGATTTATTACGCTTATATCTATGTTTGAGGAGGATGTCTCACCTTGAAGAGCTACACGTCCCAAACTAGAGAAGATCTAGGAGGTTCCAAACCCTAGATCTAGGGTTTCATTGCATATTTTGAGGACGTCCTAGATTTAGGAGATGTTATCTTTTGACAGAGTGCCAAAATTTTCGTTAGATCAATGCCATTAGATGCAGAGTGGTTGTGGGATTTTCAAATTGTGGACATAATAGAAATTCTAACAAAAATTGACAGAGTTATGGCATTTTCAAAATCTACTACCAAAAAAGTCTCATCGCATTTTGACCACTCATTTTGAGGAGTGCCCCACCTTTACTGCTCGAGCACTTTGGTTATTTGGGGATATTATTATTGATGAATGCCCATGGTAGAGATTTCCCTATCCCTTGAGGTCACATGGAACACATTTTTATGCACTATTGATAGGACATTTCACCTTGGAGAGATTTATGGAGGTTGTTTAATAACCAACTTCATTATTTATTATTGTTGACTTGTCTCATGGAGTTAGTTATATGAGAGAATTATTGTATATTTTTCCTATCATATTTTATTGTATTCCTTGGAGAGATTAGTGGATCTAGGAAAACAATTATTATTTTATTGTGGAAGGAAATGGAGCTAGACTCTATTTAAAGAGTAGCTCTCTCCATTTGTACTCATGGTTGTATTTTTGGAGTTTCCACTCCTTGGATATCAATGGATATATCTTTCTTGGAGCATATGTGATGTGTAATGGTTTCTTTCTTATCAAAGTGTGGCTAGTGTTCTAATGTTTTCTATTGTTACATATGATTGTAGAGTTGTTAGTAGTTGCTATTAATTGACCATTGGTGAAAGATACATTCATCATATTTGAAGGGTTTTGTGTGAGGAATGACACCCGATCCTTTGTCGTCTTGGACTCTATGGATTATTATCTTGCATCTTACATCTACATGAGTGGTTTCTATGTTAATACTCCATGGTAAGGTGCACCCCATTGACAAAGTTTTGATGTGGCACTTTAAAACCCTCCTAGTATTCCTTTACTATCATTTTCAACAATGTTAAGTTCTCATGGCATGCATATTGTAGCCCTTTTATTCTTAACATTTTATTGAGCATTCCCTCCTGGATCAACCTCTTGACTCCATTTTACCTTGTTGTATTTCTCTTGATCCCTCCATAATTCTTTTACTTCTTTAAAACTACAAAATCATTGTTTTGCTAGAGCTATCTCTTCACATCACCTTTGAGCTTCATTGAATATAGATTTAGTAATCCTAATTTCTAGGGATACACCCCTTGAGTTGGAGAAGATCCAACTTAAAGTAAGACGATATGATGTGTAGGTGATAGTGGTGGTCATCCGAGTAGTTCCCCCTCGGGTTGCACCTTGTGGATTAGGGATTTTATCATTAAGTACAAGTTGGGAAGGTAACACATTGAACTATGGTTGAATGTTAGTCATGCGAATATGTTCATTATCTATTTATTTTCTATGTTGCACCTGCAATATTTTTTTTGTACATTATATATGAAAGGATTTGAACTTTTTCAAAATATGCAAATCATTTATATCTTAGATGACTAAGTTTTTATTTAACGCATAATATGAGCATGAGTTAGTGTTTGGTTTATTTATGGAGAACCATCGTCAATATGAACTTCCTTCTTCCAATCCATACAAAGGTTAGAGACCCATTGCATTATTGTTACAAGGAAAATCACTCTATGGCATGGGGTAAACCACAACAGACGTAAATGATTGCAGAAATCAACTCTAATCTCAAGTATGCTATATAAACAAATATGCTAACAAGATAAGATAAAGAGCTTGCCTTGTCCAGACGTTCGATGAAGTCCACCATTGAGCACTCAACTCAAAGCAATATACCTGCAACTTGTCCTCAACAACCAATATATGTAAACATGTGGTGATAATAAATAAAGTTAGCACATTTAATAGCATAATCCATCAATATTCATAACAAATATGCCCATGGAATAACAATTAAAATATTTTCAAGACATTAATTGGATGAGAAAAGAGTATTTCTATTAAAATGTAATCAACAGAAGTATATGAATGACAAACTTCCATGTCGGCACGTTCGAAACCGAGAAACTAAGTCCCTTCCAGTTGGGCCTCCACCACTTCAATCCTCCACCAAAGGCAAGCTCATATAAGAGAGACAATGAGGTTATCCATCAAGTAGGGAAGAGCTTGGGGGTTGAACAATGTGTTCAGACTTAAAAGGACAAAGGGATGCAAACTCAACATGAAGTGAGTAATTTCTCCATAGTAACTTTTTTCTCAAAGTTGAATTCTTCTCCTCTTTTCCACAGTTTGGATATGGCCCATTTATAGCCTTCCAATGGAATTGAAGGGCCGAGTCGTAACATTTTCAGTATATGGAAGGTCAAGGATCATGGATCTCATGATGTGACATGGAAACCCAACACCATTTTTTAATTTTGGGCACAAAACCTGATGTATGTGGGTTGTAAACCTGCGTATACACATGTTGTATAACTGTTAGGGCATGTATACGTGGAAAAATATTATTTTTAGCTCTAGGAACTGCAAAAAGGGACTTCAAGACTGCATAGGGAAACAAAAAAGGCCTTCTGAGTAAATTTGCATAGGGTGAGGGAAATCTTGCTATAACAATTATTAGAAAAAAAATAAAAATGATTATGCTATGTCTACATGAAATATGAACTATTTGTGGTGCTTGTACTATTGCTTTGTCTATTATGTTGTACACTTTTTTAATGTTTTGAGCACTTTGAATATTGTAGCTTGTAGCTAAATCAAACACACTCTTTCAATTTAGCAATAACTATTGTTACTTTCTTCTCTTATTTTGTATCTTCAAGCTTAAAATATCTATTGAGCTCTTTGATCCAATCGATTAACTCTTCGGACTTCAAACTACCAAAATATGTTGGAAATTCTACCTTCACACTAGAGCCTCTATATTTAAGTGCCTTGAGAATCCACTAAGCCTCGCTCTTCTAATTTGCAGAAGAGGTTTCCTCTGCATCAACATGTTCATCAGTTGAAACAAATACTTCCTCTATTTCACCTTCTTCATCAAGTTCAATCTCTTTATTATTCTCCAATTCCTTTCACAAATTGTCAATATGCATTTGTAAAGCCATGCCATCTTTGTTTTCTGCTTCATTTAGGTTTCACAAACTATTGCTCTAAAAAAAATTCACAAACATTTACTAGATCTTCAATATTTGATACCAATTTATGTAAGATGTGAAAATTCCAGCACATCTCTAAATCAAAATCACATCAACCATTTGGAAAGTCAAAAATTCATAAAATTCATGCGTTGAAGTTTCATTAAAGCCACTATTTACAAATACATGTGCAGGTCCAAAAAAAAACCATAAAGAATAATTGGATCTCATAAATAAATAAAAGATATATACTTTTGAACACAAAGGCTACTTTTGAGTTGTTTTTCCTCCCAACCACCCCTCTAAACTTGAATCAGAGGATCACACATACTCTATCCACTCTACAGAACCCCTGAGACTTCAATCTAGCAACACCAAAGGTGTGTTTTTCAAATCACCTCTCAAGAAACCAAAACCTCTTTGACACACAACTATTCTCAACACCAAACCTCACACACTACCTTCTATGTGCCTTTGATTCTTTGGAGCCCTTTTCTCCTCTAAGACTGCTCACTAGTCATCCTTTTTAATCTTTCTTCCTTCCAACCATCATTCTCATTAGTTGTTTAAGTTTCCTATCTTTTAAACAGATTCAATTTTTTCTTTCAAGAACTCGTTGAGACCTCAACACACCCTAAAATTTTATGAATTTTTGAATACCACTTTCTTTTTATTCTTTTTTATTTTCAACTTTTCTTTTTGAAATGTTTCCCTTTTTTACTGTGATGAAAATTTTACTATAAATAAGTTCCTTGTTTTTTAGGATTTGATTCTCTAAAAGACATCAAAAAATTTCTAAGTCAAAAGATTAAAAAAAAAACCTTTTAAATCATGCATCGGAGTAAAGTTTTCACTTTTATCAAAATAAAAATCTCCACTTTCTCTACCATCAAAAGTCACAAGTCTTCCTTGATGGATTTTAGTTAACAAAGGAATCCACACACTTTGATTTATTTGAAAGTTGAAATCATTCGCCAAATATGTATCATAGAGTTAAACTTTGGTTTTAATTGAAGTGGAAAGTAAAATTCTAACTTCGTCGAAAGTCAGGGGTGAACTTTTCACTTTCATCAGAGTTGAAACTCCACTTTTGCTACCATCGAAAGTCGCAAGTCTTCCCTGATTGCTTTTAGTCATCGAAGGAGTGCACAGACTTTGATTTAGTTGAAAGTTTAAATCGTCCTCCAAAAATGTTTTGTGAAGATAAACATTGATTTTGATTGGAGTGGAAATAAAAATTCTAACTCCACCAAAAGTGAAATTCTAACTCCGTCGAAAGTCAGAAGTGCGCTTTGCTGGAAAAAAAAAGCTTCGATGGTCGAAGAAGAAAATTACTTTCATCAAAACGAAAATTTGAAAAGTCACTTTGAAAAACATTAGAGAAATTTTGAGAAGTAAAATGGATCTCCTACAAAAAATAATAAAATTAATAGTTAAAATAATAAAATAAGAGATGTGAATTTTCAAAGGGAAATAAAGAAAACCATTTTTTTATCATATTTTCAACTTGTCTCCATATAGGTTTACTCAAATTTCAACTCTAAGCACTCGTTGGATGCAAAATTAAATTCCGCAACCAACGAGTATCATCTCTACATACTTTTGATTGACCCACAATGAAATAAACCAGAAATACATGAAAACTGTGTTTTTTTCAGGCATTTCAGATTTAACTCACTATGGGTTGATCAAAAGTATGTAGTGGGTACTCATGGGATGCATAATTTATTTTTGCACCCAACAATTGCCTACACTTGAAATTTGAGTAAACCTATATGGTGATAAGTCAAACATATGATTAAAAAGACAGTTTTCTTTCTTTCTCTCCCAAAAATTTACCTTCATGATTGATATCCTCATCTTGAATTTTATTGGTTTTTTTAAAGTTGATGTTGATAACACATTTTTTTAGGCTCATTTTTTACCTCAAAATTTCTCTATTGATGTCTAAATTCCACTAATGGAAACTAATTTGTTTCCTATGATTAATAAAGAGCATCGAGATTATCCTTAAACTTTTCATCTAGTTCGTATTTCAGTTTTTTCTGTCTCTGATAAGCTGATCTTTCTCTCAAGCTTTTGAAATTTTCACAAAGTTAAAATTTGAGTTTGGGGTACGCTCAAAGTAAAATTCTCACCCGATAATTATTGAATGGCATCGCTCTGCAATTAATGTTTCACCCGTTAAGTAGCTAAATCATCTTGTCCGACATGAATGTGATCTTGTTGCTTTGAATCTTAATTTTTTGGTTAGAAAACTCATCATCTTCAAAATTTGAATTCAACTCTATTTAAACAACCTGATATGCAGTGTTTGTATTTATATTTGATATTATTTAAAAGTGTCGTAATAGTTGAGTGAATAGCAATGTTTGGCATTTTTTTAGCAGATTAAATTACAAAGTTTAGTGGATTCAATGTTCTCATTGTGGAATAAGCTAAACACTTTCAGTAATCTTATGAAATTTGCTAAACAATACATGTAAGTATCCTAAAATTTTATCTCATTCACTACTAAATTATTCTTTTAAAAAATGTTGATGTATCGTGTTAGCACATAGGATGTATAGGGGTCAAAACATATTTGGATTTGTCTTGTTTTGAGTCATAAGGT
>SNQJ01S0058713.1:42962-61609 GCA_010110895.2 Picea sitchensis | reverse complement strand
TGTTCATCAAATTAAAACAGGATAATTGTTGCAATGTAAAATGAGATACATCAAATATGGACAATACTTAAATCATATCGCATCAACCTGTAACAAATATTGATATTTAAAGTAGTCAATAATTTGATTACAAATTGAAATGCACAAAAACTTGAACAAAAGTAAGATAAATTGAAGCTAAAGCCGTACAAAAAATCCACTTTCATTCGATTCTGTATAATCATCAGTCCATAGTCTTTGTTCCCCCAACAGTGATGGATTGTTTACAAAAATAACAAGTATATAAAGGCCACAAAATGAAACATTCCTTGTGGAAATCATCAAAACTATTTGCAAAAAATATGGGAACAATCTCCCAAATTCCTATTTCTAACCAAGACTAACAACCTAAACCAAAACTGTGTAACAAAAGTATGTTCAAAACTACCATAATCGATCCAATTCCCATTGAAATTCGTGTGTACCTGTAGATGCACAAAAATAACGATTTTAGATTATGTTTAATTGTAAAATCAACATAAATTCAAATTTTATGACTAGCTACAGAATCTCACGATTCTGTAGCTAGTTATTATTTGCAAACAGAATCATATTGCATTAATTCCATCATAACAAAACTAGATACAACAAGAAAACAAATCATTTATGCTAAATCAAAAAAAACAAAATCATTCTAAAATCAATGTTGAAATATCATATCTTGGTATCGGGGATACGATTCGATCAGGATATTTTCGAATTAACAATGGCAGTGGCTGCCTCTACATTTTTGAACACGATAGATCTTGTGGTATTTTCCTCTTATCATTAGCTTGCAATCTATCATTTTCCTTGGTTAACACAGTCACCCGGTCCTCCAAGGACTTGATTTAGGATTGCAACAGAGGGACATCTGTATAGTATCATTCGAGCCATGAGTTGCATTCATTGAACTATGGTCGAGCAGGCTGTGTCATTACAGGTGAGGAATCTTTTAAATTACCAGGGGTTCCACTGTTAAACTTGATCCCGGGGAAGTTGGGGTCATTTTTAAAGCATGGCGAGAGGTTGGATACGTAGTCATAGGGCTTGACAGAACAAAGGCCGTGTGAGTATGGGTACTCCTCGGTCAGAAATCGCTCAATTTCAGAATCCGAATATTCACTCAAAACAATTGGCTTCTAGTCTGTGTTTTGTTTGGGTTTATTACGAGCACACCTAAATACCCAACATGCAGCCTTCTTACCCTTGCTATTGACATCGGTATTACCCTTGCCCTTTTTTATTGCAGGCCTCTTGACAGGATTATCACTGTATTTTAAATATGAGTCAGGCAGGGTGTTGGGTAGGTCATCGTTCGGGTAGGTCGAGGGTTCAACCGAGGGTAAGAGTGTAGGAGGGGGAATGATAGGCCCGACAAGGGTTTCAGTGACCACAGTTTTGTCGACTTGACCAATTTCAGGACTGGAAAAGCCATTCCTCAACAAGAAAGCTTCCCAACGGTCTCCACTCAACCTTAAATGATGGACTATGACAATTTTAATTAGACTGGTGGAAGAGGTTGGAGTCCGCCTTCTCCCTCTTAAATCGTTTAGCCATTTTATACAAACTGCGAAGAAGGAAATGTGGCATATTCAAAGGAAAATCTATAAAACTCATAAGCAGCCGTAGGTGGTATAGGAAAGCTAAACCATATCTACCTTCGCATGTAACAAATTACTTAATAATGGCCAACAAATCATGCCATCGAGATTTAAGGGCTGTAACCGACATACCTTTGTCACAACTGATAATTTTCCTTGAGGTAAACAGGAGCGGCCATGGCACTTCATCCACCTTCGAATTCTTAAACCATTTCTGCCCCTTGGCTGGCAGACCAGTTGCTAAGATGAGAAGTTCCTCATTCAATTCGAGTTGGATGTCCCCAACTTTGGCCTTGCATCCATCGAATGTGAGGGCAAATTGTTGAGCGACTGCGAGGTTGAAACCATCGAATTTTTCAATGAAAACTAACCATCCATTCCTCTCCAGGTCCTCTTGGGCGTTATCAAATAAAAAAAACGTTTGGATGTCATTGGGTTCTATGCGCACTACAGGAGCCATAGCAGATAGCGCACAATCAATAGGGTAATCAGTGAGGGGGTTTGACAGGGTAGACACAGGACCAATTGCCCACAGGTTTTCCCAAAACAAGTAGAGGCCGCCCGAAGTGCAAGGCAGACGTTAATGATTATGTGTGCGAGGGTGGTGGAGTAAATTGAAACCATAAAAAAATATTATGTTGGTATGTACAATCGATGATGCCTTGGTAATAGTTTCATTCAAATCGCAATCCAAAACCAAATGTCAAATGGATTATCACATAATCGCATAACCAAAACTCGATCTGAATGTTTAAATCAACAATTGCATTTGTATGATTTGAAAGAAACCACTATATCGAACATTGCACCAAGGATTTAATCACAAAGTTAATGTGTTCTATGAAACCATTGCACCAAGGATTTAATCAAAAACACCCAAAAATATTGCATCACAAACTTATAAATCGAAACCATATTAACAAAAATGCAAAGTGAATAAAGGTTTGGTGTTTTGGTAAATGTATGACCATTAGTGAGTTGGAGGTAAAAAAAATTATGACCATATGAACAAAAGGATTCATAAAAATTCAAAAGATCATTTTAATGCTATCAACATGGCTTCCAACTCAAGTTTTTCACTCTTGCAATCGTGAAAATGAAAATGAAAGGCAGGTGTGCGAATGTGAAAGATAATAGTGTCGTTTTGTTTAAAGAATTGCGACGAGTATTGAGGGTTCAAAACCCTTGTGTAGGCAGCTTGTAAGGAAAAGATAAAATCGAAAAATGGCTTCCAACAATGTTTGAGGTATAAAAATGATATCTAAGCTGAAATTTTGAGGAAAGTGAAGAAATGAAGGCCGAAATGCAAGGATAAATTATTTTGATGGTGCTTTCTAAGGTATGTTATTTTCATGTCATCTCACCATTTTCTCTATAACTTTTTTTCTGTAATGATTCAGATCCTGAAATTGCTATGAAAGTGAGAAAACATATCCAAGTATTTGTGGTTAAAAATTAATCTTGTGTTTCATTGCATTTTTGGAGTTACACTCTGTGGAAAACAGGGTTTGTGGCCAGTCTCGAAACTAGTCAAAATCAGGTGTTTCGGGTAAAAACATCATAACGTCTTCATAACAGATCCAAATTTAGTGAGATAAATTGTGTTGTTTAGGGTATAGTATTTAGTATTCTTTGTAATAGTTTCATATCATTTCATCAAACATTTTGTGCAGGGCACACTCTACAAGGTCGCTCTCTAGAATAAGACAAAATTCAGCAAGGTATGCCATTTTTGCTATAACTCTTTTTCTGAGAGGTTCCAAGTAGTGCCACTTGGAGGAATTGTATAAAACACATTGAAGAACATTTTTTATCAATTTCATATATTTATACATTACAGGTTCAAATTTATTATTACTTCAAGTTAGGGTTGTTGACTAATCCAAAACTAGGCATGTGAGACTAAAGAAAAGTTTGACGAAAATGCTAGTCTCTTGTTTTTAATGTTAAGGAAGGTTTGCATGAATGTGATAATATACACTAGATCTATTGGATAGCTACACATCATATTTGGATGATGAAATTTATGAGGGCTTTTGGTTGAGGTACATGTTGAGTACATGGTTGAGACAAGTAGTTGATGAGTTGGCGCACATACATGAGGTGTATAGTTGATGATGTTGGTACATATTGATGAGTAATATTAATGAGTGGTTGACACATGATTGGTACATACTTGGCACATGGTTGGATGCACTTGTTTATGGTACAAGTTGATTACAGGTTGGTGCATGGTTGATGCACTTGTTTATGGTAGAGGTTGATGCATGGTTCAAATTTATTGGTACAGGTTTACAACAGTATATCTCACAGTGATAGTGTGATAGTGGTTCTATAATTCTACTTCTACCTTAGGGTGGTAGGATGAGGCAAGGAAAGGTGGTTGTAGCCACCTCCTGGTTGTAGCCGGAGAACATTGGGGGTTGTAGCCTCCTTCTGGTTGTAGCCATAGATTTTGGGAGTTGGAGCTTCCCTCAGGTTGTAGCTTGAGAAACTAGGGGGTTGGAGCCTCCTTCCAGTTGCAACTGGAAAACAAAGGAGGTTGGTGCTTCCAATGAATTAAATTCTTCAAGACATATAAGAAAAAACAATCTGTGGTTTTCTCCCGATTTGGATTTCCACGTAAAACACTGGTGTACTGTGTATGTGTGTGATTGTTTATTTATTACTGCACATTATTGGATAATAATTCTACATTGATATAACATTTGAAGAAAAAGGATTATAATTGCGTTATTACTGATTCACCCCCCCTCTCAGTAATCCAATAGAATGACAGACAAACAGATTTCCCAAACTGGATTCAAATAATGAATAGGAGGTGTCATGTTCAAGAGCAACACTTACTGCCAATAATATGAATACGAAAACACACCCCTTTCCCAAATTTCCCCCCACCATTTCTTGCGAGTACCTCTTTATTTTTACGCAAGCTTGAAGAGGATAACATATGCTTGTTGATGTAAGCTCATCCTTCAGACGAGTCCCTCAGAGTATGTTTAATGAACCCTAGGAAGGAGTGGTTCAGTCCCATTACGGGTCTGTTGATGTTTGTTTAACGAGTTCAAAGATAGAAAACTCGAAGGTTTTTCATGATTATAGAGTCTAAAAAAATACTCAAAAGAGAACTCTCTCAATTCCTTTTTCATAAAGTAGTTAGATGAGACCGAAAAAGAGATAAATTATTGCCCAACAGATGCTTTCTTCAAATACTTTAATGAGTGTGAAAATAACAAGATCGCTCGACAATCTTTTTATGTTTAGAGAGTCTGAAAAGAGCTTAAAGAGGACTCCAGGGGGTTCCTTTTTCGTATAACCTTTGTGAGCCAAAAAAAGTGATAAAAGTGTGCTCGATTACGTTCTTAGATATTTTCGAGCGCAAGAACGAACAAAGACCAACCTCGAGGTTTTGTCTAAAAACCATAAAAAATAATTAAACATGCGATGAAAAAGAGAAAAATATCCGTACTCCTTCATGTGGACTTCGAAGTCGACATATCTTCAAAAATTCGCACTCATAGGGCTATTAGGAATTAGGTTTGATGAATAAAACAATTATAAAAATCAACAAAAATGGTAAAAAGTAAATATAAGTGGGTAAAAGGGATTTTACCATAGTCATCGTGACTTCGCCAAGAATTTATCCCAAAAACCCTCTTTTGCCCTTGAATTTCACTGCTTGTTTGTGGAAGGTACAAGAAACTATTTGGCGAACCATCTTCGTCAGTGAGGTAAGCTCCCTGTCTTCTACCTTTTCATGGTTTAATTTTTTGTTTTCATTGGCAAATTTCAAGTTTTTTAGTTTGTTTTAGGGCCAACACTTGTGCCCAGGCATTCTCACAGGCTATCCATACAGGACCTATGAGAATACATGATTCTCACAGGTGGCCCCAAAGGTACTTGCGACAACCTCGCACTATGCTAAAGGGGCACCTGCGAGGGCCGCAAAATGAAAATTTACTTTGACTTTTTCTTAATGAAAAATGTGCCAAGGCTTGAAAAGAGTTATTGACCTTCTTATTATGGTTCTTGTGCAAGCATTTGACCATCATGATGGTTCTGGAGTGGCGTGAAATAAAGCATGAAGAAGATGATGATATTTCCAGGAATGACTCGGGTACCATTGCTTCTATCCGAGATTGTGGTCTCTTGAAATTATTTCGGATCTCGGGTATGAGGGCCCAAGTCAGGTTGTTGGAGTACCTCGTTCATATGTGGGATGTGGACCAACAAGTATTCCATGTGGGGTCCACACATTGTCATTGGATATCGAGGATGTTTACTTCCTAACAGGACTGTCACGGTGTGTGTACCACACGAGCTTGACTGGTAGCCGAGGTGGTGGGCTGCCTATGAGTGAGTATTTCCATCAGTATTGTGTTCCAGAGGTAGAAAGAAGCAAAGGAAAGGTGGCCATTTGGGGGGTCCAGGATTTGACCCTTCGCACCATATTGTTCACCATTACTCATATGGCTAGGAACACTGCTCCACACATGGCTCTCCAGAGCTATTTTCAGTACACCATAGAGTGCACTGAGCCTCGGGTCTTTAACTGGTCAAACACAGTCCTTCATAACATAAAGAGGCAATTGAAAAAATGCAGGAAAGGTGACCTAAAGCAATTCGGGTACGAATCACTTTTGGTGTCCTTCTTTCTTCAGAGGGTTCCCTTTCTAAGGTTGTAGGTTGAGTGGGGTTTACTGGTTCCAGAGGATCCAAGGATGTTGAGGTGGTGCAACCTCATGTCCCGACATGTAGCTGGGCCAATCATCAAATATAACAATTCCTTCTTTGACTGGTTGTGGCCACATATGTTCATGGTCGATGATTATGCCTATCCTGGATTGGATTTCCAAGGGGATCGGGACTTGGCCCTACTTGAGGACGCTCAGTGGGGAGATCTAGGTAATAAGTACACATTTTTTCACTTTTTAAATGTTTTTGTGAGTTTTATCATATGCAAATGTTTTTATGTTTGTCCAAGAACTAATCAAAAATCTCTTTTGAATGACACAGATGTGGGGCCATACTGACCTCTAGGTACGTCTCCTATTTAGTGATGAGGAGAGGTGGCTCCAGTGCCACGATGGGATGTAGAAGATTATGAGGCAGTGGAGCAAAACTTAGAGGGGTTGACTGCTGACATTCCGAACATGCCTATCGGAGAGGTCCCTTAGCGTTATTAGCGCCATATGGTGGGTGTGTCAAGGTCTGTTGGCCAATTGCTTCGTAGGGTTGCCTAGGTAGTCATGTGTTATCGTGAGCGTCACCCATGATGCTACTTTGTAGAAGCTATGAGCTTCAAATTTTGAAATTTTGGTCCTTGGACAGAACTTTTTTGTAAAAAAATTTTGATCATTATTATACATATATACGGCTTCTACCGGCTTATCTTGTGTTAAGTGATACATGTGATGTGATTGGTTTATAAATGGCCAAAATGTCTGTATAATACATAGTTAGCTAATGCATCAATTAATGTATTTATACATCTAGGAATATGTTGATACTCAATATAATCAAAATAACGTTCCAAGAGGTGAATTCGTAAATATACCCATAATAAAGTAGGACTTCAAATAACCTTGACATTACTTAACTGTAGTACTACTAGCTGCGAATCAAGTCGTACAACAAAGTGACGGATACCGAGCGAGATAGCATCAATCAAAAATTCGATAATGGCGCTATGCTCTGCAATATTGTTGGTTGTACGTCCAAGATGCACACCTCATAGAGTGATAAGTTCATTTGTAGGGGCGTAAATTTCCCAATCAGCAGAAGCAAGGTTCTGAGTACTATGGCTAGTGCCATCAACGAAGCCAATGTGGGGTAGCAAAGACTCCAACATCTGGAAACCAAACACAACATAACATAAGGGCAGAGACCAGATAACAAAAAAAACATACTACAGTAACACACAAGAAGTATGATACAATAAAATACAAGTACTCATGCACAGGTGGAAGCGATAATAAAATACAAGTACTCATGCACGTGTGATCTTAGGCATAATACTTCTTTAAGTACAACCCATTTCTGGGTTCACTCAAAGGGATACCATCATAATCTACTAACTCATAAGATCCTTTTTCCAAAACTCATTTAATGATATAAGGACCTCGCCACATAGCTTCGAATTTCCCAGCTCCTAGCATATCTCGATCTTGTTCATAAAGGAGAACCAGATCTCTTTAAGAGAAAACGCGAGGCTTGACATGTTTGTCGTATTAGGCCTTGACACGTTTCTTCTGGGATTATATGACAAGGGTGGCTTCATGATGAGTTTCATCTAATTGCATGAGATACAACAGACCTTATTCCTCGAAAGAAGTGTTTGGGAGGAGTTCAATAGCTAGTTTCAGGGAGGGTATCTCACATTCAATCGGGAGGATAGCTTCTAGACCATAGACTAACTGGAATGGTGTAAACCCGGTAGCAGACTTAATGGACATCTGGTAACCCCACAATGTTGAAAACAACATTGTGTGCCAACTCGTTTTGTGAATCCCTATCATTCGTCGAAGCATGGTTATGAGAACTTTGTTAATTGCTTCGACTTGGCCGTTGGCTTGTGGGTAATAGGGCATTGAGTTTTCATGGAAAATACCCAAATTTTCAGTGAGTTCGAACATCATGAAGTTTCTAAAGAGGCTACCATGATCGGTGATGATATCCTAAGGAACACCAAAACGGGCTATGATGTGATTGAAAATGAATAATGTTGCGGTCTTTCCGGTGTTGTCAAATGTTGGCATCGCCTCGACCGATTTCGTAAAATAATCTATGGCTACAATAATGTATCCATGCCCCCCAATTGAGTGGGGGTGACATGTCATGAAATCGATACCCCATTTCACAAAGGGACCAATGGAGACCACAAGGTGAAGAGGAGCAATATGTGACCGTATTTTATGGTTGTAGGTTTGGCAAGAATGGCATTTTTGGATGACAATTATACAATCGTTAAATAAAGAAGGCCAAAAATACCCTTCTCGTAAGATCTTCTGGGCAGTAGCATACCCGGAAATATGACCACCATAGGCTCCAGACTGGCAGTCGTTTAAGGCTTTCTCGGCTTCGTCAAACGTGAGGCAGCGTCAAAAAACTGAGTCAATCCCACGACGATAAAGAGTATCACCGGGGATAATATACTAACAGGCTTGGTAGCGTATTCGACGTTGGTCAGTACTAGACAAATTGGGCTGGAAAGTCTAGGTTTGGAGATATATGATGATATCTTCATACCAAATATCATCGGAACTAACTAGGAAAAGGGATTCATCGGGTAATGAATCGACTGCTACATTTTCCATTTCATAGTAGGGTAAGTCACATATCAACTTGGAAAAAACTAAGGATTTCTTGGACTTAGTGCGTTCGAATTCTAAGTCAAACTCCTGTAGTATCACAATCCACTTGGAGTATTTTCCCCCTAGCAGTTGATGGGTGAGAATGTGTTGCATGGGGTTGCAGTTAGAAATTACCGTAGTCTTGCAAGAGAGGATATAGTGCCGAAAACATTGAACTGCTTGGACGGCTGCCAAGGCCAATTTTTTGACATGTAAATACTTGGTTTTTGTAGGCATTAGACTTTGACTCAAGTAGTAGATAACATGTTCGTCATGAGAATCATCCTCCTAGACAAGGACCATAGCGATGGTGTAATCCGAGGCTGTGAGGTAGAGGAAGTAATCGCGACTGTAATCAGGGGGGGAAGAGAAGTGGAGCACATGTCAGGGGTAGTTTTAGAGCTTCAAATGATTTGTTTGCGATGGTATCCCATATGAACTTGGACCCCTTTTTGAGTAGTCGCGTAAATCCAAGAGTTATCTCAGCATAGTTCGGGATGAAACGATGAAGAAAGTTTGCTTTCCCTTGCAAAATTTGTAACTGGCGAAGTGTAGAAGGAGGAGGGAGATTAAGAATCACCTTGAACTTCAAAGGATCTACACTAGTCCCTTAACATGAAATGATAAATCCTAGAAGTCAGCTAGATTCGACGCAGAAAACTCATTTGTGAGGATTCAAGCGTATATGGTAAAACCGACATCGAAGGAAAATCGCTTGGAGGTGGATTTGATGATCGACCCAGTGCATGGAATGAGAAGGTAAGTCATCAATATATGGCTGCACGATGTGCTTGATATCATGGAAGGCATAAGACATAGCACACTGAAAAGTTGCACCAGCATTCTTTATACCGAAAGGAAGTTTTTGATAGGCAAAAGTGCCCCAAGGACAAATAAAAGCAGTTTTGTGTTGATCCTCGGGAACAATATTGATTTGATTACATCCGGAAAAACCATCCATCAGAGAGAAGATTTCACTTCTGGCACAATCGTCGACAATCTGGTCGACAAAGGGGGTAGGAAAGTTGTCTTTAGGACAAGCTTTGTTAATATCCCTATAATCAATGCACATGCGGATTGTGCCCTGTTTCTTGTCAATCGGGATAGGATTGGAAACCCAGTTAGTGAGAGCCATCGGGTAAATAAATCCAAATTTGAGAAGTTTCTCGACTTCAAGTTTGATTGCGGCTTCTTTACGTGGGTGAACAAGACAAAGGCATTGTCGGACAGGTTTAGCTTCTAGGTATGTCTTAATCTCATGTATCACAATGACGGGGTCAATGCCCGACATTTCTTCATAGCTCTAGGTGAAGACATCACAAAATTCTTTGAAAAGTGACTTGTAGGTGATGATTTTTTCAGGGGAACATCAAGCTTCGATATGCACATTTTTGGCAATTCCAGGTTTTATAGATATGTCGAGGGGAATGGTGGGTCCCTTCAGAAAACACATCTTGTGTGGACTCAGGAACGGTGGAAATGATGGCAACAGTCGATAGGGTTGAGATCCATTGGTATCTCTCGATGGTGTGTTTTTCCAGGAGGAGGATGGAATGGTGATGTCCATCATCCTAGGGGGTGTCTTTCATGATAGACATAATCATCTCGTCCATGGGAAAAATGATGCAGAAAGGATCAGGAGATAAATCACCAAGAGAGGGGGCAGAAGGGGTTGCCACTTGAATGGACTAATAGGCGGACTCAACCAAACTCAAAGGCATTTCATCGTCGTAACAAAGATGATCGCCAGGGTCAGGTACCATCCATGGGTCGTGAGAAGTAGGGGTTCTTTGAATGGTGGTGGAGATCATGTTGATTGAAGTGACAGACAGATGTGGAACGTTGGGTGGTGGGATGGGGAAGATACCCATTAACGAAGAGTCTTTGAGAAGACCTACACCAATGTTCTTGTATCCCGGGGGGGTTTTGGCAATGAATGGTACATTGCAAGTACATGTATCTGAGTTCAAGAAGGCTAATTGATCGATGGTAATTACCTTTTCTTGATGTGGGAAACACACAACATGAAAAAGAGTCGACACAACTGCACACATGGAATCGATCCAGCTACAGCCAAGAACAAGGTTGTAATCAAGAAGAGCATCAAAGACTTCCACTTCAACTTGGACCGTTTTGCCTTCTAACGTGATTGGCAACGAAGGAAGGACACCGTAAGGATTGAAACTAGAGCCATTAAAGGCTTTGAGTTTGTTATGGCATTCAGTCAAAGAGGGAGAGTCGATGGCTTTCCAACAGGTAATAGACATGACGCATGTCGAGGCACCCTCGTCGATAACAGTTCTACAAATGTTTTTGTCGAAGACAATCACTTGTATTTGGAAGGCGACTTGAGGGGGTAACCTTGGAATGTGATCTTCCAAGTCAAAAATTATTAAATTCATATCTGTAGGGTCGATTCCACTGATAGCTTTCAATAGTTCCTTTCGTTGTATGGGACAACTTTGACAGACTTCGAGGGATGACATCGTGGATGGTGCTAGGGCCAGATCTTCAACAATGTTGTAGTTCTGTGCAGCACAGGCATGAGGATTGAAATTTGATTTTTGAACAATGGCCTTTGGAGGAGGGTGAAGGACTGTGTCGAGGCTCGGTCATTCAAGATGAAGAGGACTGTTGGTAGGTGGAGTCATGGGAGATGGTTGGACCAATGAAGGAGGTATAGCATCAACCTTCTCTCTAAAGGAGGAATAATCTTTGGCTCAAGTGGTAAGTGCGATGTCATTTTGCTTTGAATCACCTGTACACATTAAGAATAAGATGTAGTGTGATGCAAGAGCATCACCAACACATCAAGCGATCTAGCGCGGAGCGGAGGAAAACTGGACAAGTGCTAGCGCAATTTTTGAAATTACCTTGAAGATGTTGCATGATCTTAAATGAAGTCATTAAGATGAAGCGCACTTGTATAATGTAAATGGACCTTGAGCGATTTCTCTCATCCTTAGTAGGTAGAAGGCATTTATAGTAGTTAATGTAGGTAGATAGAATTTAATTCTAGATTAGACAGTTTGAAAGTGCAAGAGGGAAATGAGATATAGACACCCTCATTGTGCATTGTAAGTTAGTTAGAAGCATTGGAGCAAGATCATGTAGAGAGCTGTGTAAGAACACCCATGTACAGATATTTGGATTAATAGAAAGAGGTTGATTCAAACTCATGGTTTGTGTTTGTTCTCTATGTATTGATGCTAAATGATATGCTCATGAATGTTTGCTTCCTATTATACATTTTCTTTATGTGCTATGTATATGATTTCATGTTTGAGTTTGAAGTTTGTAAGGGAGAAGGAATGATTTTCAATTGTTTCTCAATTTGAACCAGAGTTTCTGCAAGGAGTGTAGTCGAAGTTCTCCACAAGGAGTGCGTTGACAAAGGGCTCAGATAGAGTATCTTTTGTTCTCATTTCTGTAGAAGTGCAGCTGGGCACAGGAGCCGTGCAAGGAATGCGCACACCAAGCTAAGTTCAGGGTTGTGAACCTGAGTAAAACATCGAGAGACTACTACTGTAGGTGTGTGCAGGGTCAAAAGGACTCAACACTTAAAAGGGGTTGAATGTTTGCCACAAGGAGTGCATGCAAGGTTTTTTGAAAAGATTCAGAGATGAGAAAAACTTAGGAAGGATAAGGCCATTCTAACCTATTGAAGGGTAGCATAGAGAAGCTGTGACTGGAAGGGCGTAAGAAGTGTTGCAAGGTTGTGTGCAGGTGAATAAGTCTTTCATGGGAAAAGCTTGGTTTGTCTCACAGAAATTGTCAAGGAGAAATGAACGGTCGGTATTCTCTGAGGAGGATTCACGACATCCCATGAACCGTCAGATCTCAAGGATGAGCAGGGGAGATACGCGAGTATTCCCAAAGGGTCTAAAGCTCAAGAGGGGCAGGACCGTAGATCCGATCCATAAGGGCCGTCAGATTTACGCGTGAATTCGTATATCGGGGTTTTGTGGGTTGAAACTAAGCAATATTTGCAACGAGAATCGAGAAATCGTGAAACACGATATCCCGACGACTAATAGAACAGTGTGGGGACACAAGGGTCAGAGTGGTGGATAGGTGGCACGAATTATCGGAGTTTTGTGGTGAGAAGTCCTGAAACATATGCATCAGGATTCATGATATTGCGAACTCCGAAATGCCGATGGAGTGAAGGGTCGTTCAAAGGTCATAACTCGTGCGTGTGTTGGAGTTTCGGCGTATCAGGTATCGGGAGTCAGGGATATGAGTGGTTCGACATTGCGAGTGCCGAAATCACAATAGAGGAAACCCTGATAGGAAAAGGTCAGCATTGATGGGTCGTCAGGTTTCAGGGATCTAAGAGTACAACATTCGACCACTGACCTCGTGAAACCGCGAAGTCCGATCCCCTGAGTGTGAAAAGGGGATCCAATGAAAGAATCGTTGTGGGTGCATATTTCCCGATAGGGAATTAGAAGAGCCTTAGAGTTCTTCAGGCCGTGAAGAAAAGAAAGATCCTGTGAGCACGCGAACCGTTTGACCTACAGGTTGAGAGGTAGCGGGCGTGTCTGTCAAGTTTGGTATCAGAGCACAGAAAGGTTCTTTGCTTTCTATAGCAGAGAAAGAAAATTCACCATGCCGCCGAGGAGAAGGGACATGCAATCACCCGATCCAAAGGATAGGGAAATTCCAAGAAGAAGAGGCAGACAGATGACTAATACAGCTATGGAGAGAGAGATGCATGATCTATGAGCTAGACTCGAAGACATGGAGACAGCTCAAAGATGCATAGTCAGTGCGGGGGATCTTAGCGATTCTGAAAGTGAAGCTAAGGCTGAATGTGAAGAAGAAGTTGTAGCTGAAGACGCATCAAATGAACGTTTGATCAAAGCTATTGCTAGGATGGGTGCAAGAACAAAAATGGACATTCAAGTTTATGAGGGAAGCTTGGATGCAAAGGAGCTTCTAGACTAGATTAGAGCTCTGGACACGTACTTTGACTATGAAGATGTCAAAGAAGACAAGAAAGTCAAGCATGATGTCACAAGATTGAAGGGACATGCAGCATTGTGGTGGGATGAACTACAAGCTAACAGACACTACATGTGCAAGCAGAAGATCAAAATCTAGGATAGGATGATCACAAAGATGAAGGCGAAATTCATCCCCAGGGATTATCAAATTTCTTTGTTCAAGAGGATGCAGAACCTGAGATAGAAGTTGATGACAGTGAAAGAATACACTAAGGAATTATACAAACTAAACATCAGGGCAGTTCATCAGGAGAGTGATGATGAGAAGGTTTCCATATATATGAATGGCCTGAGATATGATATCTAGGATGAGATGAGCATGGTAACCATCCGAATGGTGGAAGATGCTTATCAGATGGCTCTGAAAGATGAGGAAAAGCTGAGCTGGAAACAGAGTTAGAGGGGCCGAGGTAGAAGTTATCCTAGAGGCAAGTCAGTTTCCCAGGATTGATATCAGAAGCCCAAGGAGGACTGGAATAAACCTCAGACTCGATCAGAGAGAGGTGGAACCTCACAGTGAGGGCAGCAATATGCTGAACAGAGAGGGAAACATAATGAACAGAGAGGAGATTATGCTGACAACAATACTTTTCCTCATACTAGAGGCAGAGGAAGAGAAAGAGGTGGAGTAATCACATGCTTCACATGTGGAAAGAATGGGCACAAGTCTTATGAGTGTCCAGATAAGAAGAAAGAAGGGGGAGAAGCTCACATCGCCGAAGCACAGAGGCGGGATGTTGAGGCAGAAGACGCTGAAGGCGGAAGATCGCTGATGATGTGAAAAGTCCTTTTGACACTTGAGAAGGAGGTGGAGAGTTCAGTCCAAAGGACCAAAATTTTCAGGACTGCTTGCAAGACCAAGGACAGGGTATGCAAGGTCATTGTAGACAGTGGTAGCATGAATAATCTCGTTTCTACGGAGATGGTAGAGAAGCTGGAGCTAGAGACGACTGATCATCCAAGCCCATATAGAGTTTCGTGGCTACAGAAAGGACACCAGGTAACTGTCACTAAACAATGCTTGGTTGAATTCAAGATAGGAGGATATAATGATAAAATATTATGTGATGTCATTCCTATGAATGTTTGCCATCTATTGCTGGGTAGACCATGGCAATATGATAGAAATGTGATTCATGATGGGAGGATGAACACATACACCCTGAAGAAGAATGGGAGGACACACATGTTGCTTCCAATTAAGGATCAAGAGGTGAAGCCAGAAGTAAGAAACACAGTACTTCTCATGAATGGGAAGGAACTTCTTATAGAGGTTAAGAAGAAGGAGGATCCACAGTTCATTGTGGTCATAAAGCCGAAGATTGTTCTAACTAGCACAAGAGTGGATGATTTACCAGAAGAAGTTCAGGAACTGCTGGGAGATCATAGTGGACAAATTGCCTCGTTTGTTACCACCAATAAGGAGTGTGGTTCATCACATTGATCTCATACCAAGAGCCAGTTTACCAAACAAAGCTGCGTACAGGTTGACGTTGCAAGAGAATGAGGAGGTTAAGAGGCAAGTCCAGGATTTGTGGGACAAAGGTTTGGTTAGGGAAAGCTTTAGTCCATGTGTTGTTCCAACATTACTCAGTCTGAAGAAAGATGGAGGCTAGAGGATGTGTACTGACTCGAGGGTGATTAATAAGATAACCATCAAGTATAGATTTCCATTGCTGAGGATGGATGATCTTATGGATTGCTTGAGTGGAGAAAAATATTTTTCAAGAATTGATTTGAAAAGCGGTTATCACCAAATCCACATGAGAGAAGGTGACGAATGGAAGGCAACATTCAAAACCAACGAAGGGTTGTATGAATGTCTTGTTATGTTGTTTGGATTAACAAATGGGCCGAGTACCTTCATGAGGTTGATGAATGAAGTCCTGAGGGAGTTCATTGGAAAATTTGTCATTGTATATTTGGATGATATACTGGTTTACAATAAAACAGTGGTGGAGCATTTGAAGCATTTGACTACAGTGATGCAGAAATTATAGCAGGAGAAGCTGTTGATAAATATGAAGAAATCCTCATTTATGAAGACAGAGCTCATTTACTTGGGGTTTGTTATTTCTGAAAATGAGTTGAGGATGGATCCAGATAAGGTGGAAGTGATCAAGAATTGGCCATCACCAAAAAATATCTTTGAGGTGAGAAGTTTTCATGGATCGGCTAGTTTCTACCGAAAATTCATCAGGAATTTCAGTGGAATTAGAACAACGATGATGGACACAGTAAAGAAAAGACACAAGTATTTTCACTGGACTGAAGAGTCTAAAAAGAGTTTCAATCTGTTGACGAGGAAGATTACAGAACAACCATTTTTGGTGTTGCCGGATTTCCAGAAGACATTTCAGGTGAAATGTGATGCAAGCGGATTTGCAATCGGAGCAGTCTTGAGTCAAGAAGACAGATCGATAGCATATTTCAGCAAGAAGCTGAATGAGGCAAAAGTGAAGTACTCCACTTATTATAAGGAGTTTTATGCTATCATACAGACATTGAAGAAATGGAGGCACTACTTAATACCCAAGGAGTTTGTCTTATACAGTGAAAATCATGCACTGCAGTTTGTAACTCAACAAGAGAAGTTGAATCGGAAACATGTCAAATGGGTTGAATACATGCAAAATTTCACTTTTGTGATTAAACATATTTCTGGTACTGCTAACAAACTGGCTGATGCTTTGAGCAGGAAGTGTTTGTTGATGCAGGAGTTCAAGGTCAAAAATTTAGGTTTTGATGATCTTAGGGACATGCACGCTGATGATCCAGATTTTAAGGAAGCATATGAAGCAGCTGAGAATCCAATTCTCAGAGGCCGAAGCCAGTGGGTAGAGTACCTGATCCAGGAAGGATTGTTGTTCAGGGGCAATCAGCTGTGTATTCCAAAATGCTCCATGAGGGAGAATCTGCTGAAGGAGAAACACAATGGAGGATTGGCAGGGCACTTTGGTCATGAAAAGACGTTCGCAAAATTGAATGAGTCATGTTTTGGCCGGGAATGCGAGAAGACATCAAGATATTTGTAGACAGGTGCAGAATTTGCCAGCATTTGAAGGGAAGAAAGCAGAATGCGGGATTTTATCAACCATTGCCCATACCAGAGAGGCTGTGGGATGTAGTTAGCATGGATTTTGTATTGGGGTTGCCAAGAACACAAAGAGGTTGCGATTCAATCTTTGTGGTGGTGGATATATTTTCCAAGATGGCACACTTCATTCCATGTCAGAAGACCAGTGACACAACTCACATTGCGAACCTGTTTTTCAAAGAGGTCATTCGACTTCATGGGTTTCCAAGGAGTATAGTTTCAGATTGAGACACCAAATTCATAGGGAATTTTTGGAGAACCTTATGCAAGAAGTTGGGAACTAACTTGGCATTTAGTTTAGCTTATCATCCTCAGATGGATGGATAGACAGAAGTGGTGAACATAAGTCTGGGAGACTTGCTGAGAAGCTTGGTGACCAAACACCACAGCCAGTGGGATAGTATATTACCGCAGGCAAAATTTGCTTATAATGATTCAATGAATCGGAGCACAGGACAAAGTCCATTTCAGGTTGTTTATGGCATGCAGCCGAGAGAAATTTTTGAACTGAGGGATTCAGAAAAGACTGTGACTAGGAGTGCTAGTGCAGAAGAATTCACAGAGGCGATGAAGGAACTTCACAGCAAGGTGAAGGAGCGATTGCAGAATTCAAGCCAAGAGTATAAGTGCAGGGCTGATCAGAATAGAAGACAACTTTAGTTTGAAGTTGGTGACTTGGTTCTGGCACATTTGAGAAAGGAAAGGTTCCCAAGAGGAACATATAATAATCTGAAGATGAATAAAATTGGGCCATTTAGGGTCTTGAAGAGATTTGGGAGAAATGCTTATGAGATTGAATTACCCGATGGGATCGAAATTTCTCTGATATTCAATATCTCTGATTTGTACCCATATAGAGCTGAGGAAACAGACACTAGAAATGAGCAACCAGTGATCCAGTGGTGAAAAAAGATGCCAGTTGCAGATAATCCATAGATGGAGTGCATACTAGATAAAAAAGTAAGCAAGAGGACCAGGCGAAAGCAATACTTTGAGTATCTGGTCAAGTGGAAGAACCATCCAGTTGAAGATGCTAGATGGGAGAGTGAAGTAGAGATATAGAAGCATGGACAGACCATGAGTGAGCTCATGGACAGGAGCCCATGAAAGTTTTCAAGCAAGGGAGTATGATGCAGGAGCATCACCAATACATCAAGCGAGCCAGCGCGGAGCGGAGGACAGCTGGACAAGCGCCAATGCAATTTTTGAAATTACCTTGAAGTTGTTACTTGATCTTAAATGAAGTCATTAAGATGAAGCACACTTGTATAATGTAAATGGAACTTGAGTGATTTCTCTCTTCCTTAGTAGGTAGAAGGCATTTATAGTAGTTAATGCAGGTAGATAGAATTTAATTCTAGATTAGACAGTTTGAAAGCGCAAGAGGGAAACGGGATATAGACACCCTCATTGTGCATTGTAAGTGTTATCACTCCAGGGAACTACTTAGGGTTGTAAGCTAAGTATGCCTGGTAACTTAAGAATTGAATATTTTTCAGTAGGTGGATCAATGGGATACCAATAAAGCACAATGAAGAGATTTACTTATCAGAATATCTTAATGAAC
>SNQJ01S0058713.1:24179-42952 GCA_010110895.2 Picea sitchensis | reverse complement strand
CAATGGTTCCCTGCCAGTGAAGTGATTTAATAATTTAAAATGATAGTATAAGACCCTATTGTAACGTCCTTCACAAGTAATATATACCAGTATTGCCTTCAGAAGAGTTTTCCATTTTGGCTCCAGGTAGGATAAGGGAATGTATTTTTTCCATGTTAGAGTTTTGTGGACTGGCAACAGGTAGGATCTAAACTCAACGTTTGAATGCAAAGAAGTCTTAAACCAACAGCTGCATGTCCTAGACAATCCTGTATATTCTGCAATGGAGGCCTCATCTATGATAAATTCTTCTCTGCCAATTTTATCCACTCTGCCATCATATGAAAGGGAAAATGCCTCAGCGATATGTTTGTGAAAGGTCGTTAATATCTCACAATATGAGAAGATGCCAACCTGTTTGAAGCATTCTGCCACTTCGGGATGTTCTTCGAAGTACCACATCCCATCTTCCTTTGATCTTAATGCAGGACCGGACCTTGACATGACTGAGAGTGGACTGTGTCTGGAACTATGACCAACCAGGTATCCGAACAAGGGTTCCAGAAGCTAAGGATATGGTCAATGTTATTTGCAAACAGACTGTTGAATGATTGGACAGGGTATAGGGTTTTTACAAATGTATTGGAGATTCGGCAGACATTCAAATGACAGACTGACAGGGGCACCGAATCTTCAACTTTTCGGGGGGAAATACACTTATGGAGTTTTTTATAGAACAGGAATTACAGACTAAAAATGTGTGGAAATACCGACCCACGGCTATGTGACAGTTAGGAAGGGGAAAACCGAAATTTGGACCTTTTCGGGGCAAATGAATTCCTGCAATTTTTTAACAGAGAAGGGTTTATAGGCTTACCAGATAACCCACTCCGCATTACTCGGCTCGAGATCCCTGCTTGAATTTGGAGGCCACATTCCAATCGCCCGAATGGAGGAACTGAGATTTGGAAATCACGACTTGCTTGAAAATTGTGTGTTTGGTAAATATCTTCAGTGATCTCCGGGCTCTATATGACGTTTGGAGTTTTAAACTGAACACATAACCTGTCAATTAATCATGAACGTATCTGTTGCTGAGAGAGAATGAAACTCCGTGCGACTGTGACTGACTGTCATTGATTAGCGTAGATTTGGAGATGACGTGCTAAGGATAATGCACCTAAATTTGGAACGTTTCGGTCGAAACCATGAACGATCATCATGTCCTCCAACACGAGATTATCGGGGGTTTGAAACTTCCATCATTGCAACGTTTTGACACATGGCTCGTGCAAAAGCACGAGCTTTCTTTTTTCTTGACCAAACTCTTTCGGTGGTTGCCTTGTATTTCAAATCGACCATTTTGCTGACGAAACCGAATGCTTTCGGTGGTTAATGAGCACGCCGGGGGCTCGCCCAAACCATCGAAAGCTGTTGTTTTTCCAATCTCTTGACAAAACCAAATACCAAAGATTTTCTTGAACNTAAGAATGCGACCAATAGCTAAGATATCCTGTACAAAGTTCAACCGAAAGAACGGTTTTACTTTGGGAGTTAACAGTAAGTTAGTTAGAAGCATTGGAGCAAGAGCATGTAGAGAGCTGTGTAAGAACATCCATGTACAGATATTTGGATTAATAGAAAGAGGTTGATTCAAACTCATGGTTTGTGTTTGTTCTCTGTGTATTGATGCTAAATGATATTCTCATGAATGTTTGCTTCCTATTATACATTTGATTTATGTGCTGTGTATATGATTTCATGTTTGAGTTTGAAGTCTGAAAGGGAGAAGGAATGAGTTTCAATTGTTTCTCAATCTGAGCCAGAGTTCCTGCAAGGAGTGCAGTCGAAGTTGTCCACAAGGACTGCGTTGAGAAAGGGCTTAGATAGAGTAGCTTTTGTTCTCATTTCTGTAGAAGTGCAGTTGGGTACAGGAGTCGTGCAAGGAATGCACAGGCCAAGATAAGTTTAGGGTTGTGAACCTGAGTAAAACGTCGAGAGACTGCTGCTGCAGGTGTGCGCAGGGTCGAAAGGACTCAACACTTAAAAGGGGTTGAATGTCTACCGCAAGGAGTGCGTGCAAGGTTTTCTGAAAAGATTCAGAGTTGAGAAAAAATCAGGAAGGATAAGGCCTTCGAACCTGTTGAAGGGTAGCATAGGGAAGCTATGACTGGAAGGGTGTAATAAGTGTCGCAAGTTTGTGCACAGGTGAACAAGTTTTTCACGGGAAAAGCTTGGTTTGTCTCACAGAAATTGTCAAGGAGAAACGGACGGTCGGTATTCTCCGAGGAGGATTCGCAACATCCCGTGAGCTGTTAGATCTCAAGGAGGAGCAGGGGAGATACGCAAGTATTCCCAAAGGGTCTAAAGCTCAAGAGGGGCGGGACCATAGATCCAAGCCACAAGGGCCATCGGATTTACGCGTGAATTCATATATCGGGGTTTTGTGGGTTGAAACTCCGCAATACTTACAATGGGAATTGCGAAATCGTGAAACACGATATCCCGACGGCTAATAGAATAGTGTGGGGCCACAAGGGTCAGAGTGGTGGACAGGTGGCATGAGTTTTCAGAGTTTTGTGGTGAGAAGTCCCAAAACATATGCATCAATATTCGCGATATTGCGAACTCCAAAATGCCAATGGAGTGAAGGTTCGTTCAAAGGTTAGAACTCGTGCATGTGTTGGAGTTTCGGCGTATTGGGTATCGGGAGTCGGGGATATGAGTGGTTCGACATCACGAGTTCCAAAATCATGATAGAGGAAACCCCGATAGGAAAAGGTCAGCGTTGATGGGTCGTCGTGTTTCGGGGATCCGAGAGTACAATGTTCAACCACTGACCTCACGAAACCGTGAAGTCCGATCCTCCGAGTGTGAAAAGGGGATCCAGTGAAAGAATCATTGTGGGTGCATATTTCTTGATAGGGAATTAGAAGAGCCTTAGATTTCTTCGGGCCGTGAAGAAAAGAAAGATCATGTGAGCACGCGAACCGTCCGACATGCGGGTTGAGAGGTAGTGGGCGTGTGCGTCATAGTGGAAGGGGATGGTTGGTCATGAATGACCAATTGAGCCTGTTGTTGAGAAGGGAAGGGTTATGACAAGATGATTGGAGTTGGTGGTTTCAGGGTCCCTTGAAGGAACTTAGTAAACTTGGCTCGTCGTGGACAATCCTTAGTGTAGTGGTCATCACCATAGATAAGACAAGGGTATCGGGGTTTGCGCTTATCCCTATCATCAACAGGTGGTGTTTTGGTTCTCTCTACTTGTGAATCATTTTTGTCCTCCTTATTCTTACCCTTTCCCTTTATATATTTGTTTTTACCGGCAGGGTAGATTGAATAGAATTTACCTCAGAAGTCTTGTCAGTGGGAGAGGTAGGAGACAGATCATTTTGAACATTAGAAGAAATGGGTTTGGGGTTGTTGCTAGAGGTTTGGACAGAATGCGGTTGGGCATGGAAAGTGCCAATCACACCGTTGACTGCATGAGAAGCAGTAGGAGTAGTTGAAGTGGCGGAAGTAGAAGGACGAGGTGCATCAGGGAGTAAGTTGTAAAGAGTACCTGTTTGTGAGTAAACAAGGTTAAGGTCTTGAGCACGACTAATGGCCTATTCTTCTGTGACAACTCCACCCATGGTGATGTCATGTCCAATGTTGTTCACGAATGATTTTGTGAACCACTCTTCCAGCAACGGATCAAGAAGTTTGATTTTGATGAGATGTCTTCTCCGTCACCACTCATGAATGTGATCAGAGATATGAGTGGCTTTGGTTTGTTTGAAAGAGCTCAAAATCTTGGTCCCAGTTTCATAGCGGATCAGTAACTAGTAGTGGGTGAGGAAAGCCATAGTGAGGGTGTTGAAGTCGGCGAAGAAACCTCATGGTAATTCTATATACCACTTCGCGGGAGAACCCATGAGAGTTCATTGAAAATGACGTAAATGAATAGAGTCATCCATCAAGGAGTTGGATGAGCACCAAAGGTGAAAAGTCATTACATGATTGTTTGGGTCCTCTCCCACTTTGCCATCAAATTTAGGGATGTCAGACGGTAGTTTGGCTAGTATGGTGGGCCATTGGGGAGAGTGACGGATCGGATCATTTAAAATACTCGATAGATATGGGAGGTCCAAAGTGGCTAAGAAAGGTAACTATCTATTCACATGCAGGTACTATTGGCTTTGGGGAGGGATTCCTGTCAGCAAACCAGTGGCACCATAAGTAGTCTACATATAATGCGAAGACCCAGGAATATTCGGTGGTTGTTGTGGAGGAAAGTAACTCATTGGATTGTATCCTTGAACAAGGGCGTGCGGTGGAGCGTTCGAGCCCCAAATAGGATTAGACATACCTGGATATGATTGGCCTATACCAGTAGGTATAACGGATGTAGCTGGAGGTTGTTTTCCCCCAATTGATTGAGGATTATGTTGTATCAGATGATTCCAATACTGGGCCAAGGATGGAGATATGTTTTTTCCATAGGGTGGGGTCGGTGGGGGTTGTCCTCCAATCAGGGGTTGTGTGCCAATTGGGGGTTGTGTTCCCATTGGGATTTTCCCTACAAGGGGGGGTTGAGTTGGGCCTCCTTAGTGAAATTGTCCACCAACAGGAATCTAGTAATTCAGTGTGAACGGTGGAATGGTGCCACTAGGATCAGCACCTCTGATAGAGGATCGAAAAGGTCCTTTGAAAGGGGGCGGGGGAAGGGTCGAAATGAAACCGAGAGGAGAGTGCCTGGAAGAAGAGGGACCACTAGGATTTTCAGATGTGATTTGCATAGTTATAGGAATAGAGGCATTCAACGCACGGTATCCAGGTGGAAGAGTCGGGGTGACTCTTGGCGAAAGCGGTGTGCCAATAGAGTCTTGGCTAGCCGTGGTAATTCCAGTGTGAGGACTCGTAGTATCTGTGTAATGGACCATTTAGAGTCAAGATGTGGTCAACTCGCAGAGCTTGTGTACCAGGAAAATAATAAGCAATAGTAAAAGGTATTGTGTCTGGGTCAAAGGTTTCAGGGAACGCAGGTGAGATGGTGATATCAATGCCTGCTCCTAAGACAAAGAGATCACGTCTAAAAACTCCAGTAGCCCAAAAAGGATCTTGACCCTCAGGTCCTGGAAAAGGTCCAGTCGATGATCCAAAGGACAAAACAACTAAGTCTCAGGAATAATTTACTTGCATAATACATCTCTCAGAGTCAGGATGAAGTCGAAATTCCACTCAAGAATTGGAAATTCAGAATCGTTCTAGAGATTCAGTTCTTTCCACTTGTGGAGTGGTGACATCCTAGAATTCACTCTGTTGAGGAGAGCCCTCCGATGAGCTGGTAGGAAAGGGTTGAGAACCTTCCAGATTTTCTGGGGGTTAGCCTTACATTCTTCATGAACGACATGGAGGGTCAATTGTGAATGTGTTAAAAACGTATGAAGAAAATTCTATGGTCAACTCGGGTAAACAAACAACATGCTCTAGTAAACAAAATCTAGGAAACAACACCAAGAAAACAAGACCTTCTAATTTCGATGTCACTAGTTGGTGATGAATTCCAACGTCGCAACAATGAGATAAGAAGGGGATGGGCTAGGGTGGAAAAGTTAAGTTAACGACTTGCTTAATGGACTTACGCCCTGGTGTAAGCTCCCACACATAATCATGGGTATACCCTCCAAGGATCCCAAGTGAGTTTGGCCAATGTCAATTCCAGGTACCATGAAGACTTTCCCCTTCATAGTCACCTTGTGTAAGACCCTAAGAATATAGGTCACTAAGGTTACCACCATTAACAATAAAGCCTCAGGGGACAGTCGACAGTCCGATCCACACGCAAGGGCAGGGTATCTAGCCTGAAATCAACTTGAGAGGATTCCACTCATCATTGTGGGTATACCTTCAAGTGACCCCCGTAATACGTGCAACATCTACACTGATATCAACAAAGCCAGGTGAGTAACTCTGTTAATACCAATGCGACCTCGGGTTTGACCCTTGTGTGAGAAGGGCTTCCCAGGACAAAATGTTGCAAATGGAGTTTGACACTCCTTAACACAAGATGATATTGTGTGTTTTGTGATTTGGAGAGTGTATCTCTCTACCTATTCCAAAGCTCTAGCCTAGCTAATGTTGGTGTAATAGAGTCCTAGAAAACAGTTACTAGTTAAATTTTAAAAATTATGTAATATTATTAAAGGCTGTTGTTACCTAAAGGAGACGGAAATGAAACCAATGTTGTGTGAGACTCTGACCCAACAATGCATAGATAGGAATGAAAGATATCAATTCTCGTTCGATGAATCCTATTTAGAGAAGGGAAAGAGAATTTTTCTGGAACAATCTTGAACTACGATATACAGTCTTCTTTGAAATGCAATATCAACAAATCACGAACAATGGAAATTCTCTATTTTTTCTATTTCAACAATTGATTTCCAATATTTTCAAAATAAAATTGATTTTAAAAAGAAAAATGTTTTTTACTTTTCAAAAAGAACCACACAATAGTGGTGGAACTAAGGAAAACCAATAACTAATGAAAAGCAACACACAAAACCCAAACCAATATTTCAATGAAGACAAAAATGACAAGCAGACAAGGCTAGTATTTTCAAATGCATGAGGGAAACAATTTTCCAAGCAATGGGCATTTGAGAAAGACAATAAATCCCAACTTTTAAACCGATCATCAACTCCCAAACAAACAAGCACTCAGATTCTAGGATCAGAGATTATATCCTTGCTAAGAAAAGGTCAAGAGATGACAGTTGAGAAAAATGAACAGGAAGTGCTTTCGATTTTCGAAGACTAATCGTTCAAAAAATCCAAAGTCAAGAAATAATCAATCAGTGGCCCAAGAAGTTCTCTTCAGACACACATACAAATCTAGGTATCTGGGCATACAAAAGACCTTAATCTCAAAATTTTGCAAAATGGGTTCGCAGGCAAGTAGTAGTGTATAGTGCGAGAATGGAGAATTCTCACAGGCTAGCCACAAGCAAAGTGTGAGAGGTTCACACTGGACTGCATAGTAGGGTGATAACTCCAGTAGTTCTCGCAGGCAAAAGAAGGGTTTAGTGTGAGAAGGTCTGAAACTAGGCAAAATTTGAAAAAAAGACAAAAAATTTTAAGGGACTTCTGGACCCAGAGAGTCTGTCAGGGTCTCCTAAAGACTCAGATATTGATAGAGATTAAAAAAGGTAGGGCGAGATCAAATGGCCAAGGAAAAAACACCAAAAAAAACTAAAAAAAGGGTTGCATCCCCAGTGGAGTCGCCAATTTTGTTATCAGACTAATCGGTAGGTGTGAACACTAACAGATCTCCCTAGATCCACCTGGATCTAAAACAAAACATGACAGGACATGACTCTTTCCCTAAGTTGCAATCATTGAATCTTCTAGTAAGGAGGAACAAGTGACATACCTTTGTATCACTTCCCTAGGTCTCTGTTGCTCCCGCTTCGCTCCGGTGCTCTCGTGACGTCAAGTCCAAGGCAACACAAACCAGCCAAAGTGAAGATAGAAAAATATATTTAATGTCAACTTATGCATATGATCAAGGAATTACACAATAAAGTAAGAATGATTTTATGGGAAAGGGACATGTCACTGTATCATATTAATTGAAAGTAGAAGATACAACTTGATCGCCTTGATGTCGCAAGATTCCTTTCAGTGACCCTTGGTTCCAACACACACACTTGCTCTGTACTTGCATGAAGAAGATCCATTTCCTCTTGATAGACCAACTAGAGTCTCCAAGCTTCTGTCTAAGCAGGGTTCTTCACACAATTCCTTCACAAATTATTCAATTAATCTTGCTTAACCTTTTCCATGAGAAACCTTTCAATATATAGGAGAAGGAGAGATGGTTACATGGATGAGGATGATCCTATCAAATATGAGAATTCAATAAAATGACAGCCATACGAATGCCAACTCATTTTCTAGAATATTCCCTTTTAGAACCCTCGAGACCTCTTCTCTTTTCCAAGCTTGAAAACAGGTTCACACCCTGTGTATGGAGCAAACTGTGAGAAGTTCGCACCCTAAATGAAGGTGGCTTGCGAGAATGAGGCATTATCACACCCTAGGTCATATGCAGCATGCAAACTCACTTTGAATATATGTTTTGGAAGGAGACAAGATCCACTTTTCTCAGGCAAAAGGTCCTTGTTGGGAGCTTGAATACACCATTGTTAATACATCACCAAAATGACCAAAATCATGTGTAACACCTTTGTAGTTTGTGAAGGTTCATTTTGGGGAAGCTTGGGTTCTTGGTTCTTAGGAATAATGACATATTCCCACCTAGTTTCATTCATAGTTTGTTTGGTGGTTTCTTCTTCTTCTTCCTGGATGACTACTGAAGGTATCTACCTATCCAAAACTTTTCCCGATATTAGTTGAATCTCTTGTAATGGAACAAGAGTAATGATGTATATTGGGAAGGACTAATTCTCAACATTATGAAGAGGTTGAGTGGGGCTATTATTGGGATTGGGCACTGGTTTTTCTGGTATTAATGTCAGTCTCGAAGAGATTTCATTCTGATATTGTAGTAGTTGTTGTTGTGGAATAGGAGGTAAAGGTGGTGGAACAAAACCTGGTAGAGGCTGCAGATTGTTCGATGGATACTGAGGATAAGGATGTTTGGACATAGGGACAGGTGGATCTTGAGGGTTTCCCTGGTATGCCCTCCTCTCCATTCTTGAAGCCAAGGATGTTGGTATTGTGTAGACTAGTTTTTCCAACTTGGTGAGTTCCATTGTTGTTGTTGTTGATAATAGGGTGGAACTTGAGATTGTATATCTGGGTATGTGGGTTGGTTCCTAGGTTTCCATGGCCTCCTAGGTGCATAAGAGGATTCCATAGGATCCCCACTCCTATAGATGGATAACAAACCGAGCAATGATAAAAATTTATTAGTCAAATGGTCTTTTGTTCAGAAGCCACAAACCAAAATGTTATCTAATGGGCATTCCCTTGAGGAATGCTTCCTCCTGCATCTTGGGTAATATATGCTCATTGTTGGATTTTCCTCCTCCTGTTTCTTTTTAATTTTTAGGGTGTCCAACCGGGAACCTATTGTTCTTAAGATATCTGTCTTAACGTTCTCTAAATGGTTCCCTATCTTTTCTCTTGTGATACCACCTGAACTAACTGGTTTTAATTTTCTATTATAAGGGTCCTGAACGTTCTTTCTTGTTCTGTCTCTACTCGAGTAATTTTTACACATTTCACATATTTCGGAAAATGGTTTATGAGAGATGTCACCTTATTCCATCAGGTTAAGGATCGCTAGGTATTCCTATGAAATTCCCTTAAGGAAAAGATCCCTAATTGCACCATCTGGAAGGTCATAGTATTTTTATTTCTAAGAGATATAACCAAACCTTTCCATATAATCCTCGAGGGTCTCATCTTCTAACTATTGGATTTTGAAAATATCATTACGAGATTCTTTGGTCTTGCAGTAGTCTTGGTACTTCTTAATAAATATATCTTTCATGGCTTCCCAAGACCTAATGATGGATTCTCCCAACCCCATGAACCATCCTAGTGTAGATTCCTTGAGGGTGGGACAGAAGAGTTTTAGTTTCTAGGCATCTTGTAGGTAGTTGTAGCTCCTACATAAGATGTCAAACTCAAATAGGAAGATATCTAGATCTTCACTTCTTTTACCATAAAAGGTAGGCAGTGCTGAGAGGGGAATATTTTTCATATTGACATTAGGGGTGGTGTCCAAAATTGGAAACCTAAAGGTAGTTTCGGTTTGGTTTCGAGATTATTCTTCCTCCCCATGTCTTACATTGTTATGAACCTTCTGGTCATCCATATTGGTTTGAATTCCAAAAAGAGAGTGCTTAAGTGGTTTTATTATTGAAGAGAACAAGGTTTCCCTTTGATGAAAAGGTCTTCCTACTGATTGGATGTCTAGGACTCTACTCGAGTCGGTTGAGATTATTGGTGCCAAATTTTTTGTATCAATTTGAGAGATAATTACATTGGTTGAACTACCAAACAAAATACTCAAATGTTCAGGGTCTATGATGTCTTTGTCTTCAAAGTTAGGATCTCCTGGTTGTGGTGTAAAAGAAAAGGTTGTATTGTTTGGTTATGCAGAAGGCTCGAGTGGTCTTGCCTCTTGCTACACTATTACTAATGCTTCAATTTTTTTTTCTATAGTGCTCCCTGTCTTAGTCTCTTCAGAGACTACTTTAGCTCTCTAGGTTGAGCTAGTTCCCGTTTTTCGCTATCGTTCTACATAATTTATGAGTGGAATGTTCCTTCCCCCAAAAATGTCGGAAGGAACCTTGGTTGGAAGGTCTGATTTAGATTTAATATATCTACCTTTTGGGTCTCTAGGTCTATTCATGAAAGTAAACCAAAAAAAAAAAAATACCATTGGGTTTAGGGGAGCCTGCAATAGCAGATGCACAGCCTATTACCTCTCATCTTAAAGCTCCCCCACCACCAAACTAATGCTAAGTTTTATAAGGGATCTATTTCCTAACTATTTCCTACCTTCAGACAACTCCTCGACAACGACGCCAAAAATGATGGGTGTTCTATATGCACTAAAAACACACTAAAAACCCTCAATTAAATTGTCAACCCGAGGTAAGTAAACTTAGAGTTCTATCAATATATATGCCAAGGTAGAAGGGCTAGTAGTATAGCCTAACTAAGGAAGTGGCTATCTAAGGGCTAATCTATTCAAGCAAAAACTACTAATGATCAAACCCTACTAAGAAACTCAAACTATTTACCCTAAGTAACCTTTGGACCAAGGATCAATGGATAGTTCTAAGAAAGAAAATGAAAACCCTACTTAAAAAAAAATAATTTAATCATAACAATAAGAAAAAGAAAACTATTCATCTAATAATCAATATCAACAACAAGCTACTTTAATTAACCTATTCAAATTCAATAAACAACTATCCTATGAAAGCAAGTAAATAAACAAGTAAGCAACTATTCTATTAAAGCAAGTAAACAAGCAAGCAAAACAACTAGCTAACCTATGATAACTCCTACAACAAGTAAACTAACTAAGACTACTCAATAAGTAACTAATTAAGCTAAGAAACAACTGAACTCTATTCTTGAATTAAACTTCAGAACTACTTCTAATTTACAATAGAAAATCTACTAAATTGAAAGCAAGAGGAATTAACAACTAATCTTTAATCTATGATAAGAAAACTACTCTTTAACCTACCAAAGAAAAAGACTATCTATCCTACAAAAGAAAGGAAACTATCTCCTAAGTTATGAAAGCAAGAAAACTATCTTCTAATCTATGAAAACAAGAAAACTATCTTCTAATCTATGAAAACTCAAATATAGTGTTGATGGTTGTGTGAATGTCTCCAGTGTCTTATAATATCACAATGGCACTATCTTCTAATCTATGAAAACTGAAATATAGTGTTGATGGTTGTGTGAATGTCTCTGGTGTCTTATAATATCACAATGAAAGATAATTCAAGAGGGATAAACTCAATATTGACTTCTATAGAAAAATGAAAAGTGTGAATTAGGCAATCGAGTGAGAACTTAGCCATTATGGAAATGACATCAATTATCCTGCATATCCATGTGATTGTTCACTCATGCATTAACCATTAAAAATATAAAGAAACTATTCTATGAATTTTAATTGCACTCTATACTACTTTAAGCAAACTCATACTACACTAAATTCAATATTTAACTATGAATTGAAATTGCAACCTAGATCTAAGAAAGAAATTGCATGAAGTAAGTTAAACTAGTTCTATTTGACAATTGAATTTGCAAAAAGAGAAAATACTCATAAACAAAAATTAAACACTATTCTAGTATATGACAAGTAATGAAATGATTAAACTTGTTGGATTACTGAGAGGGGGGGTGAATCAGTAATAATGTAATTTTAATCTTTTTTCTTCAAATGTTATATCAATGTAGAATTATTATCCAATAATGAGCAGTAATAAATAAGCAATGAACAAATGAACAATCATACACATGCACGCATGCCTGATGTACGGTGTTTCGTGGGAAACCGTCGGGGAGAAAACCACGGAATGCTTTTTCTTTATATGTCTTGAAGAATTACATTCATTGGAAGCACCAACTTCCTTTGTTTCGGTTTTGGCTTGGAAGGGCTCCAACCCTAGTTTCTCAGAACACAGCACGGGGAAGCTCCAACTCCCCAATTCTGGCTACAAACAGAAGGAGGTTACAACCCACTATGTTCTCCGACTGTAAGGTGGCTACAACCACTGTCCTTGCCACAGATCACCTTACCACGAGAGAGTAGAAGTAGATGATGAACCACTGTCACACTATTGTTGTGATATATACTGTTGTAAACTGTACCAATAAATATGGTCATGCATCAACCATGCATCAGCGTACCATAAACAAGTGCATCAACCGTACCAACACATGTAATCAACACGTACCATGAACAAGTGCATCAACCATGCACCCAACTTTGTAATCAACACATTACCATGAACAAGTGCATCCAACCATGCACCAGCACAATAATCAACACATGCCATGAACAGAGTGCATCAGCCATGCACCAACACGTAATCAACTGCCTGTGAACAACCATGCACCAACACGTAATCAGCCTGTACCATGAACAAGTGCAGTCAAACATGTACCAATATGTACCAATCATGTATCAACCACTCATCAACCTGTATTTCGTCAATGTGTGCCAACATCATCAACTCTTGTCTCAACCATGTACTCAACATGTACCTCAGCCAAAATCCCTCATCATTTTGTGTCATCCAAATATGATTTGTACCTCCTGTATACCTGGTGTATATCATCACATTCCTACAAACCTTCTTAGCAAAAGACTAGCATTTTCATCAAACTTGTTTTTAGTCTCACATATGCCTAGTTTTGGATTAGTCAACAACCCTGACTTGAAGTGATCATAACTTTTGAACCTGCCAATGTATAAAGATATGAAACTGATATAAAATGTTCTTCAGTGTTTTTATATGAAATTCCTCCAAGTGGCCTTTGGAACCTCTCGAGAAAAGGATTTATAGCAAAATGGCATCCCTTCTTGGTCTGGCTTATTCTGAAGAGCGTCCTTGTAGAGAGTTCCCGCACACAATATTCAATTAAATGATCTAAAACTGTTACACAGAATATAAAGCCTTTACCCTAACCGACACATTTGGTCTCCTGAATTTGGATCTGTTATGAAGAAGTTATGACGTTTTACCCAAGGCTTTTTGATTTTGACTAGTTTGAGATTTGTACAAACCCTATTTTCCAACGGTGTAACTCCAAAAATACAAAGACCCACAAGCTTATTTTTTAACCCTGAGGATACTTGGATATGTTTTTCTCACTTTCATATCAATTTCAAGTCCTGGTCATTATAGAAAAAACGTTATAGCGAAAATGGTGAGAGATGACACGAAAATAACATACCTTACAAGCTTGCCTTCAAAAGAATTTTATCCTTCCTTGCATTTTGACTTCTTTTCTTCACTTTCCTCGTTCGGCTAATATATCATCTAGCCAAACCTCAGACACATATATATATTCAATATTCTCAAGTGTTATTTCAAATGAGAGCCTTGCCTCTTATTTATACTCTCAAGTGGCTTCCTTAAAAACACCATTCAGGTCACTTGGCCCCACTTTCCTTATTTTAGGGTTGGGTCCACTTCTAATTTCTCCATTAAAATTATTATTAGAAATAATTTATTTTGATATCACTTTGAATTATAATACACTCATCTTCACTTTATTATTTACCTTTAAAATCCTTAAACCACTTTGATTAGGCGATGCAGGACTTCTAGATGACATATGAGGGGTCCTCAACAGTAAGGCCATAACTTTCAAACCGTGAGGAGTTATGTGAGGATTATACATACCACTAGAAGTGGAATGACATGTGCTATCCATATATATAATGGTATTATCTGAAGAAATATATCATAACTCATCACAGTTACCCATCAAACAATCTTGGGTCCATTACCCAGACACTGTGGTCTCCAACTTCTCTTGGCCATAACTCTCTAACAGAGTAGGAATTATGTGACACGTTCCACATACCACCAATGGAATGATAAAGCACTATCCATCTAGGATAGTTTCACCAATTTCCTTGATCTTCATCATTATTCCTCAACTACAAGCATGGGTCCTCCTACTCCTACAAGTGTCTTCAGTGAGGGCTTTCACCATAAGGGGACCACTTTGGAGTTCATCCATTTATTACATATCAATCATGATAAGACAATAATGAGTCATCTCACATTTTCCAATAATGCATCATATATCAATGGAACCACATCAAATCCATCTTCATCATGTATCAGCTGACAACTCGGTGATCCATCTTCATCTAGCATTCTCATCAAGGACAATCGTATTAGATTACATCAATCATCAATCAATCAATCCTTTGACATCGATAAATCACTTGACATCAATCAATGAAATAAATCAATCAAAACCATTGGCATCAATGACAACATGATCAACAATCTCCCCTTTGGCATTGATGGCAATACCAACATTGATGTCAACACCAATTACCAATTATTGATGTCAACGTAGATACATCATGTTCTACATCAATAGTCAATGTGACTATCTCTCCACATCAATCTCTCCATCAATAGACATCAAGCAATCTCTCCCATCAATAGACATCAAACACATCAATGTGATTATCTCTCCCCTTTGACATCAGTAAGCGGGCCATTCTCCTCTTGGTACGCTCCCTTGTATAAATTCCTTTGATATTCCTCTAAATAATCTCTCCTTTTGAACAAGGGATATCCTCACGATGTAACACTAAAATCCTTATCAGTCATGCTCCCCACGAAACCATGCCTCTGTCCTCTGCGCTGATAAATCTGATCCACACGGAACCATGCCCCTCTGTCCTCTTGCATCTAATAAATCTCTCCCCCTTTGTCATCAATGGCAAAGGTATCTCCATCGGGGCTGCTCCCCCGAAAGACTATCCTCTTATGGTGCTTCCTACGTTTACATCTAAGACATATAAAGATAAGCATTAAAAAAGCATTCATTTTTGGGTAGAAATAACTCAAGTGCTTTGGCGAAGATATTCAAAGGCTTCCATTAGGAAGTGGTTTTGTAAAGATGTCGCCACTTGTTCTTTGTGCCCACATACTCAACTTGGATGTTCTTTTAACTGTTTCCGTAGAAATTGATACTTGATTGGATGTGCTAGTCTTGGAGTGCATCATAGGGTTTTTGAGATCTTGATGGCGCGTATTATCTAATATATTGGGATGGGCTCATCATACTCATCCTACATATCTGTCAAAGTTTGTATCATACAAAGAACCTGTGTACAACATCTGCTGCAAGATGCATATATTGGAATGGGCTCATCATACTCAACCTGTATATCTGTCAAAGTTTGTTTCATCCAAAGAACCTGTGTACAACATGCTGCTGCTGCAAGATACTTTGCCTCGGCTGTAGATGTCTTGCATCTCAAAGATGGAGATGTCTTGCATCTCAAATATGGATACAGAGTTTGGTGCGAACTCCACCTTTTTTCCTGATCCTGAGTGTGTAATATGATACACCGAGAAGATATTTAGGGAAAATAGAGGAACATGGAGAAAGTTCTCAAAACTTCCATGATTTATTTCTACTCTCCCTTTTCTGACAACCTCAATTGGAGAGTCATCCCCCATGAGGAGAGGAGGACCATTGCATGCAGTCAAAGAAGATAAGATATCCTATTTGGTAGCCATATGGTGGGATGCACCTGAATCCATGATCCAAGAATAAGGTGAATAGTGAATAATAACTAATGTATGGTGATTACCTTTTGGATCATGATATTCTGGCTTCTTCTTGGCACCGTCAGGAATTTGATCCCCAAGGTTTTTATTTTGAAGAATTTGTGTCATAAGGTTTATTTTATTCTTCATGCATGTGTATTCTATATGAAATCCTTGATTGCAATAGGTAAACTTCTGTCCTTTCTTACCTTTTCCACTTTTGGATCCTGAGGAGTCGTTGAAGGGTTTGGAGTACCCTTAATTATGTTTTTATCCATGCACCTTTTATTTTTCTTTATTTTGGGATTTCTGATGTTGAGAATTGTTGCCATCATGTGCAACAAGTGAATGCACTTTGAAGTTTTTTATTACACCCATATTGATGAGTTTGTCTTGCTCTTGAATTAGGGCCTGAATGAAGGTCTCCAAAGAGGTCATAGTCCAGGATGCTCCAACAGTCAACCTTTGAGTGTGGAAAGTAGAAACAAAAATTGAATAATCCAGACCAATTTTGGAAAAAATGGTGAGAACCATTCGCTTTTCCTCCTTTCATTTATCAACCCCGCAAGCCTTGAGTTGCATAAACAAAGCCTTGTAGCTTGTGAAGAAATCCTGGATGTTTTCAAATATTTTCGGATATAATGCAAGTAATTCCACCTCGAGCATGTGGCCTCTCATCTCATCTTGTTTGTGAAGGATTCCTTCCATGGTGGTCCAGATCTTGTTTGGGGTTTTGCAATAAGATACACGAAACATCAAATCAAGGGATATGTGCATGAAGAGGGCTCCGTAAGCGTCATCCATTACATTGAGGTATTTGTATTTTTCAATAGATGATATGGGTTATGTTTCTGTATCCATGGTTAACCTATACAATCCTCTACCTCAGACAAAAATATCCATCTTTTTGTTCCATTCAAAGTAGTTGTACGGTGTTAGCATGACAGACAACGAATATTCCACTCTTCCTGTGTTCTTCAATATTCTGTACCTGTAAATAAAAATGTTGGTGTGCCTTCTTCCTAGCAACCTGTGGGATCTAATACCGTGTAAAATATTGTGAGTACCTACACAAGAGATTTACCTAGTAGAAGAATGAACACAACTTGCAAAAGTGAGAATACGAGAGAAAAATTGGAGAGAAAAGAATAGAATTGTATTAACCAAATGAATAAATAATAATTTACACATGATATATGTTGGCTATCAGAAGTCACTCCTGGATTTCTTGCAGGAGTAGAGCTCGACGCCCATCAGTTTAATGTCATGATTTGTTTAAAGGGTGATCAAATGGAGGAAAACTCAAAACAATACCGTCTCAACATAGAAACCAGCCTGGGTATGCATGAACGAGTGAGGTCTTGATAAAATCCAAGCAGTGGGTTGCAGTAAAAGGGTGAGTAGGTGGAAGACTTGCATAAGGAGAGTGTGAAGATCTATCTTAAACATCAAGTTCGTAACAGAATGGAAAAAGAAAGTATTGAACACAAAGTCTCTTTATATTCAAACACAGAAAGCCAGAGAATACAGAAATGTCACGACAAACCCTTTATCATAACATAACTGTGACAATCCACGTGAACCATTCAACTGTGAACTCTCCGGCACGAGACGAAACATAGATGGAAAAGGGAGAACTGTTTGTTATAAACCAAGAAATCTCAATCATAGAGGCATAACCAGGAAACTAGAATGGTGTTGAAACTTTTTAGTCGAGAGCTTAGCTCTACCATCAATAGATACCAAAATGGTAAAAATGCCTACATATACTCAAAACAACAATAGCAGCAGAACCAAGAAATGGCATTGAAGGCTTTGCGTCTGCATGGCTTCTGACACTCTGTAGCTGCAATCTTTGAATAATCGTGCAACTTATGGCAGACGCAGTCAATCTCCTAACAGTTACATCGGAAAATTGACATGCCTTTAATTCTTTGCAGGACGTCCCCATTATGGCGGAGACGATGTCTAACCACCCTCAACCGCTTCAATAACTACTTCTTGGGATTGAGAACATCCCAACCAACTTAGCATTTCAGGATATGGAATACTCCTCATGCTGCCACCTGGAATAAATTAATAGCTTAAGGGATAGGCATGGAGGCTAATACGGAGGTTGAGCGCGCGACAGGAATGGTGGTGTCGGGTTATAAGGGCGTGGAAGAAGCGATGAGATGAGAGAAGGGTGACGGAGTATGATTCATGGCGGAAGACATCAGATGGAAGGGAGGAAGGCGGGAGATAATGAATTCATCTTCGGGTGAGAGGCTGACACAGAAAAGAGTGGGACACGTGGCGGGCGATGAGTGGATGATGAGACAGAGAAAATTCTATGTGGACGAGTGAGAGAGGGGGGAACGATGACACATGGCGGCAGAAGGGCCCACGCGAGTTAAAGACCGGGTGGCTAAGGGAGATGAGGCAGCTCAGGAGCCGTTGATCTGGGCTCCTCGATCATGGTCGTTGGAGAACTACATCCATGATTCCGGACCCCCCCCCTCCGCTTAAAGGTAGAAAGGAGAGGGGGGTTCGGAATGGTCTTCATCGTCGTTGATCCGGGCGTGCTGATCTAGACCATCGGAGAGGTGCGCCCCTGATTCTAGAGCCCCCCCTCCCGCTTAAAGGTAGAAAGGCAAGGGGGGTCTGAAATTCGATATGCGTCGTTCATCTGAGCGCACAAATATTGGCCGTCCAGAACTGATTCTCATTTAACTCGGACGTATTTGCACATAAAACTTAGGGCAAGTGGGTTTTAACCCATTCCTTTGCGTTCTAGCCCCTCTTACAAGAAATATCTCTAACATTTGGCTCCATGGGGGATAGAGTCATCCCTGTGATGCTCTAAGAACTCTTTTGTAGACTTAGTGCCTTGATGTTGGGTTATGGAGTCGTTTATTAGTCCAAAAAATAAAAACAAAAACAATATTTACAAAACAAAACAAAATGAGCTGACTGCGGCTCACAGAAAACATTTTTTTAAGAAATTCC
>SNQJ01S0058713.1:0-16033 GCA_010110895.2 Picea sitchensis | reverse complement strand
GGTGTGTGTGTGTGTGTGTGTGTGTGTGTGTGTGTGTGTGTGTGTGTGTGTGTGTGTGTGTGTTGGCATAGGGCAGACCCAAGGTTCAATGTTACAACAACACACCAACAAAACCCTAGCTACCAACCCTTTCGACAACACCTGTGAAGCAGATGAAGTCTCCACCCGAGGTAGAGGCAAGGGTTGTTGCAGGACTGAGGTGAATGCAACCTTAGCTAGGACACAGATATATGATTGTAACACCTTAATAGAGCACTTAGAAATTATGATTCATCAGTATTCAATCTTAGTTTACAGTGCAACTAAACCTTAATAGAAGATCTGCACAGTATTCACATAGATTCAATAGACTCGAGAACTAATCATACCAACATAGATCAGATCTAGCATTCATTCACATTATTCAGCACTAAGCTATCATATTAGATTCATTTATCATCTAACATCGCACTAATAATTGAATCACATAAACAAAATAGCAAACAAGAATCACAAAGCATTCACAACATGAGATATACGTGGTTCACCCCCACCCTAGGGCTACGCCCACCAACTCTTCATCTTCTTTATTATCTTTAGTCAATCTTCTTACATGCACAAAGCCTCAAAATCAACTCTGTAGAGGACAGGAGATCTGTGCACCTCATTAGATTCTCCTTCCCTGAGTAGATCTAGGCATAGAGCCTTCCATAGTCTGTGCACAAAGCACTACAGATGAATTGCACTTAGTTCTATAAGTCTCAACATACAACACACACCGAGCCTCTTACAATAATTTTCACTTAGCATAGTATTCCTTCTCTGTCCCCTTCTTACATCACCTAGACTTCTATTTATACATTACAAAATAGGCCTAAGCATGGGTAAAACCATGGGCCGACATCCCCATACCCATTACATAAGCCCAAAACCCAAAAATCCCTAGAAAGGGGTCGAGATCCCGTGATCTCTACTTCAACTTGCGCTTTGCCTTAGATATCCTATCGAAGTCCCAAAAGTAGGTCAAACATGACCACAGATACTCAAAACTTGGTCAAGGGCCAACATTCCACCAACACTCACCTGTGACTCATCTTGAGTCACTATGCTCTAGGTAATTCTGCCTCAAAAGCCTTGATCTTGGCTCAAGCTTTTTTGACCTATTGTTGTGCCACAACCTCCTACTCAGCGAACTCTTATATTACTGCTTCGTTGATAGGTCCCTCTAAGCATTGTTCAGCTAGAGTGACAACTTGCTCCAGTTCTTCTCCTCGACCTTCGATCTCTGCGAACAGTTGGTGCGCCTTGCCCTATATTGGTTGAAGTCTCTAAGTCACTTCCATGAATCTAATTTGAATGGCGTGGACTTGCTGTTGAGAAGTGTGCTATTCTTGGGATCACTTCATCCTCTCAATGGATGACAGGGGCTTCAACTGATCCTGCATTGTCTCTACTTGCTGCTTCACCTCCTGGAGCTATGACTCTAGTGCCTTCAATTCAGGATCCTCAGTGAGTCACTCATAAGTTTGGGCACTGCGATCACTTAGTTGTTTACATTCCATGGTGAGGGTCTTGATTCTTTAAACTATTCTTCAAGTAGTTTCTTCTCGTTGATCTCTCACATCCTATGGATTACTAGGCACTATTCGTAGCTCGAGATCTGTGATTATTTGTTGAAGCTGTTGGATGGCTTCTATGAGATACTCTACTTGGTGTTCTACTGGTTCTTCCTCCTTTTTCTCCAATTCTGTCATAGAGTGAAGTGCTCTGTTGACTGCTTCTTTTACTCTAACTTTCTCCATGAGAAACTTTTCTTTCTCATGTTGGATCTGTGCTCTCTCTTTTTCGAACTTTGCTTGAAGGGCATCCCTCTCCTATTATGCAATCCTGCATTGCTCTATAACTTCCTCCCGTTATTTTTGCAAGGCCATTATGATTTTTTCTTTCTCAGCTTGTGCTCGATGAAGACGATCTTTGGTTATATCAGCTAGTCTGTGGAGTTGGACAGGCTCATATCCCAACTCTAGTTCTTCTGAGGGCAAGGGCGCAATGGACACTGCATGGCTCAAATAAAGGGCTTGTTGTACACCTCTTAGTTCTACTTCAATTCTATTGTACATGGCTTCTTGTTTTGCTTTGTTTCTTTGAAAAATATCTTCTGAGGCATCTCCTACAGCTGAAATAATGAAGTCAAAGTCATTGACCATGAGTACATTCTGCATATTTGGCTTATTGGATTTGGACTTCTTCCATGATGAAGGTTTTGTGGGGAAACCTTCCTTTTCTTAGATGGATCAATGTCATCAAGGAGGTTCTGTGGTGGTGTTACTTCACCTTGATTATCTTCTTATTGTTCTTTTTCCTCCTTGTTCACTTTGTCATCACCTCTTCCGCTAGGTGACTCGGATGTAGTCTTTTCTGATGTGCTGTGTACTTCCTGTACATCTTGATTTTTTTTTTCTTGCTGGTGTGTTACACATTATTTTCGTCATCCCTATGACCATTAATGATGTAAACCTATCTGTTTCCTTCAGAGGGGTCAGTGGCCTAAGTTCCTAAAGAAAGAAGAGAGAAGAACTTTTCCAGAGAAAAGAAGTTGCATTCTCCTTTGTAAAAACCCTATTAAAGAGGATGTTCGCAGGTTTCTATATAGGCATGGTGTGAGAATGCCTGATTCTGGTAGGCTACACCATAGCTGGGTTGTGAGAGGTTCACAGTTTTCTCTATAGGTAGGGTGCAAGAATGCTCATACGTGGGAAAAACGAGCATCTTCTCGATGCTTCTAGAAGGACAAACTTCCATGGTGAGGTGGCATCCGAATGGTTTGGATCTTACTTTCTTTCATGATTTAGTGGGATCATCCTAACCTCCTCACCTTATCCTCTTCATCTTATAAAAGGAGAGGAGCTTTCAAGGAGAAAGTTAGTTTTTTTTGGCTTGGGATTGTTAGCTTGGTTAGAGTGGCTTTGAGATTTGCTTTGTCAAGATAGATTGTGAGTAGCTATCAAATCCATGGTCTCAGAATCCTTGGAGCATGAAGTGTGTGGGGAACAAAGGACAGTTGGAAGGGACCCTACACCATCAAGGCCATGGTTTTAATCCCTCTTTCACATTTAATATGATACAATAATATGATTCTTTCCTATAAATCTTGTTGTGTTTTATTGTATGATTCCTTGATCACATACATAGGTTTATATCGAGTTTATACTATTACTATCACTTTGGTCAATTGCATTCTTTTTCATCATTGTATGAGTGTTGGAACGAAGCTAGGATGGCAATAGTGAGAGGAAGTGACGTTTAAACGGTATGTCACCTATCCCTCTTTAATTAGTAAATGCAATATTTAAAACTTAAGGAAAGAGTCATGTTTTGGTGTGTTTTGTTCTAGATCTAGGTGGATCTAGGGAGATTAGTTAGTGTCCACACCTACCGATTTATCTAGTAACAAAATTGGCGTCCATACTTGGGAACAGATTGTTTCCTAGTTAGTCCAGTTTCCCTTGCTTTTATTGCTTGTTTTCTGGTCTCTGAGTCTGTGGGAGATCCATCCAGACTCTCTGGATCTGAAAGTTCACTTAGACTCTTTGTCCTTTTTCCAAATTCCTTTTGATTACAGACATTCCCACACTTTACCTATATACAGTTTGCGAAAACCCTTGATTTTCGCACCCTATTATTCAGTCCAGTGTGACCTTCTCGCACACTACCTATGTCTAGACTACGAAAATGCCTAATTTTTTCACTGCACCTCACTACTAGGCTGGGAACTTGTTTGTAAATTTTTTTGGATTGGGTCTTGTTATCTTTTGATGTCCAGTTTCTCTTTGATTAGTTGGATTGAACTCTTGGAGCCTATATTGATATGTTTACAATCTGCTTGACATTCTTTGAGTTGCTTTTAGCCATCTTTGCTTTGTTTGGTTTTGAAGGATTAGTCTCTTGCTTTGAGTGTCTTTCAATTGCAAAGCGTGTGTTTTATTTAGATTTTTTTAGGGAAAGATCAAATTTCTTCTGAATAGTTTGCTTTAAAAGAAAAATTTTAGTTTGGGTTTCTTTTCTTTAACAAAGTTCATTATTGCTTTTAGTGAAAATTTTGAAACAAAAAGATTTAATTTCTTGATTTATATTAGATTGGGGGCATCTTTGCATTTGAAGTAGCAGAATTGCATGATTCTTGGCATTTTTTGGTCTTAAATTCTGAAAAATTTTCCCCCTCATGGTCGGGGGGGCCATGAATCGTGCATTGGTGTACAGTACCTTTTTCTCATTTCTTGAGAATCTTGATATCAATGAGTTTAATATATTTTGGGACATTGTGTATATAGGAATGACAAATGTTTTCTCCTTCTCGTAGCATAGCTTTCATCGAAATGAAAAGATTGCATCTTCATCTCTTTGCATAACTTTTGAGTCGGTCAAAACACCATATTGTTCATGCCATTTTCCTATTGAGTAACAACAACCATAAAATAAAGCACTTATAAAAAACTTATTAGACATTTTTTATACTTTCTGGTAGCAAACCTACATTAGATTAGTTGTAGGGCTTTGGAATAGGTGTGAAAGATAACTTTCCAAAGTTGCAAACAAACATAGAATCTTGAGTTAGGGAGTGGTTAAATCCATTTATTACATTTTGTCTTGGGAATCCCTTCTAACACAAGGGTCAATCACGAGGCCACATTGAGACTGGGAGAGTTACTCACCCTTCTTTGATGGGCTTGGTGTAGAGGTTGCATGTATTATGGGGGTCGCTTTAGAGGTATACCCACAATGATGAGTGGAAGCCTTTCAAGTTGATTTCAGGCTAGATACCCTACCCTTGCATGTGGATCATACTGTCGACTGTTTCCCCAGACATCACTGTAGTGATTGGTAACCTTAGTGGCCTATATCTCTAGGTTCTTCACACGAGGTGACTGTCGAGGGGCAAGTCTTCACGGTACCTGGAATCGACGTTGGCCAGAGTCACTCGGACTCCTTGGAGGGTATACCCATGATTATGTGTGGGAGATTGCACCAAGGTGTAAGTCCGTTAAGCAGATCGTCAACGTAACTTTTACACCCGCTCTATCTCAACCCCTTCTTACTTTGTTCCCACGACGTTGGATTTCATCACCAACTAGTGTGCTCATTGTGAGAAGGTTTTGCTTGCTTGCTTTCTTACTAGATTTTTAACATGTGCTATTTGTTTTTCCTAGTGGACTCTAGATTGCATCTTTATTTTTATGGTGTCAGTTCCCAGAATGACCAATGAAGGAACTCCTTTTCCTAGAGAACCTTTTGTTTTTCCTTCTTACAAAAACATTGGTCCTCCTTATATTTCTACTTTGAGCCTTCCAGGTCTCACAATTGGGTTACCAGTATGGTTTTTTTCCACTCAGGTAATCCCGAATGTAGTTAGTGCTTCAGTCGTAAGCACTTCCCCCCAAGAACATCAACCTCATGTTGATCCTTCACCGTCTTTACCAATAAGATATTCTTCACCTTCTTCACTTGCAAGGTCTTCTTCCATTTCATCTTCTTCGTCGAGTGAATGATCTCAAGCTAGTAACTTGGTGGATAAGAAGAAGAAGAAATGAAAGAATAAGAAGAAGAAAAATAAGCAAGGATCCAAACTTCCAACCACTGTCAAACATGTTGGAAAACAACTAGTTACTGTTACTCGTGCTAGGAGTGTTGATGATGTCAAGATCACCCAAACAACTTGTAAGCCCAAGTACCCTTGCAGGATTTGTAAGGGTAGCCATCTTCTTAAGGAGTGCCCTGGTCTATCCAAGGTTATAGAAGCTTGGTCTAAACACCCTCACCAACCCATGTCATCAGCCTCTAAACAATATGTTGATGACCTCTCCTCAACTAGTCAAGATACCATTGAGAAGAAGAAAAGTAGAGTCAATTTCCCCTGTATGTTATGCATAGGGAATCATCTCAATCACCTTTGCCCTCGTATGGATGAAGCCTCAAAATTACTGGAAGACATGACTGTTTCACAGCCTCAACTTTCAGTTTCTTATCGCAAGCTTACTCTTGAACCCCCTATAGTTGATGGAATGATCACTCTGGTCCCTTCACTGGTCAATCCGATTGATCATGTCATCAATCTGGTCACGTCCTTAATTGAAATGGTTGACAAAGTGGTTGATCCGATACCATCCTCTATCAATCCCCCTCTCCCCTTAGAGAGTGAAACTAAAGAGGTCAATCCGATCCTATCCTTGGTTGATCCCACTCTCCCATTAGAGAGTGTCACCCAAGTGGTCAATCCATTTCCATCTATCGACCCCATTCTCCCCTTAGCGAATGCAACCTAAGTGGTTGATTTGATCTTGTCATCAGCCAATCCTACTCTCTCACTAGAGAGTAAAACTAATACTACTCACGTTTTTCTCGTTGACACAGAATCTACCGTGCTAGGGGGCATTCCTCCTTCTCCCGTGGAACCTCCTCCAAGTAATGAAGTCATCCTTTTTAATTGGGGTATGCTAATTGGACCTCGTCTTCCCTTTCACATTCCTTTCCAGATTACAGTACATGTTTGTGGTTGGTACATTCCTCAAACACTGATAGATGAAGGTTCGTCTGTTAGTATTTTGTCCTCTATTGCTTGGCAAGATTTGGGTTATCCTCCGCTTGCATCGGTTACACAAAATATTTTATCTTTTAAGAAAAGTACTAGTCAACCTTTAGGGACCCTTCCTTAGTTTCCTATAACTTTGGGAGGGAAAACTGTCTTCATTGATGTCATGGTAGTCCAAGATCCCTTGGATTTTGCTTTACTTCTTGGGTGGGATTATATCTATTCCATGAAAGCTATTGTGTCCACTATTTTTCGTGTGATATATTTCCCTCACGATGGAAGAATTGTGACTTTTTATCAACTTTCATTCATTGATCCTGACTGGATTACCTCCCTAAATGGTTCTTATATGCCGACGTTATCACCCCTACCACAGGTAAATTATGTGGCGTTGTCTCCCATGGATTCAACTTTAGGTGACTTAGATCCGATAGTTGACATGGTTATCTCTTCGATAGGGTCTTTAGAGCCTGATCTCCTTACCTTTGTCACAACCCTCGACATGTGTCCCTTCCATCTAGTGAAGATATCTTGGAAGCCATGACCGAGTTTTGTCCCTTGACATGGTGTCCTTCTAGAGCATTGTCCTCTTGGAATCCATGATCAAGAACAGAGTCGAGGATAGTTTTTGTGTCTCTGAGGCAACCTCGTTAAAAAATGAAACAGAGGTATTTGAGCATAGTTTTCTCTTCCAAGATTGTTAAAAAGAAACCAACTGAGGATAGTTTTCACATCTCTGTAGCAACCTCATTAAAAAATGAAACCACTTACGAGGATAGTTTTTTCGTGTGGCAACCTCGTTAAAAAATGAAATAGAGGTTACGACCATAGTTCTTGTTTCTGTGCCAAGATCGTTAAAAAATGAAATAGTTTTTCCCCCTCTCTATTTGAGTCAAGTCCTTCGTATAGTATTTGAGGCTTCATTTCATTCTCCTTTGTAGTTGGATGAAATGAAGCTTGGGGGGCATTTTCTTTAGCCTATGGAATTCATGCTAAAGTTGAGATGCTAGCTTCTTAAGCTGGGGGCTAAGTACCAACCATGAGAATTCATGGATAATGCATTGGGAAGTCCAAGCATAGTTTTCTATGGTTCAATCTTGTGTAAAAATGAAACCACTTACCTCAAGCATAGTTTCCTTTTGTTCAAGCTTGTGTAAAAAAGAAACCAGGCCCAAGCATAGTTTTGTTTAGTTTTTAATCTTGTGTAAAAATAAAATCTATCCCAAGCATAGTTTAGTTTAGTTTTTAAGCTTGTGTAAAAATAAAATCTATCCCAAGCATAGTTTTGTTTTGTTTTAAAGCTTGCATAAAAATGAAAACAATCCCGAGCTTAGTCTTTGTTCTTTCTCATGCTCGTAAATACATGAGAATAAGTTATCGAGCTTAGTCTTTGTTCTTTCTTGTGCTCGTAAATACATGAGAATGTAACCGAGTATACTTTTATCACTTTTTTGGACTCGTAAAGGTTATACGAAAAAGGAATCCCCTGGAGTTCCCTTTAAGCTCTTTTTAGACTCTCTAAACATGAAAAGTTTGCCGAGCGATCTTGTTCTTTTCATGCTCATTAGATTATTTGAAGAAAATGTTTGTTGAGCGATAGTTTATCTCTTTTTCGGTCTCATCATACTACTTTATGAAAAAGGAACTGAGAGAGTTCTCTTTAAGTGTTTTTTAGACTCTCTAAACATGAAAAATCTTTGAGTTTTCTTTCTTTGGACTCATAAAACAAACATTGAAAGGCCCATGTGAGACTAAACCACTCCTTCCTAGGGTTCGTTAAACATACTCTTACATTTCAAGCATATGTTATCCTCCTCAAGCTTGTGTAAAAATAAAGAGGTACTCACCAGAAATGGTAGGGGGAAATTTGGGAAAGAAATGTGTCTAAACCTGTATTCCATGGAAGAGTTGCTTTTGAACATGACACCCTTTCCCTCGCCTTGTGTCTAGGTTGGAAAATCCGCATGTCTCTTGATCATACTCCTTATAATATTACAAATTGGTCTATGATCCCTGTTGTTGACTCATTGTTTCCAAGACAGGTGTCGTGTCGTCAATATGTTCAAAGAGAAATTCAACCCGAAAAGCCTTCTATTGCATCGACCATCCCTGAGTCAGTCCTGAATCACTTGTTACTCTGATCTACATCAAATCTTGTTACTTGTTTCGTGTCATTGATGTGGGATACATTAAAGCTCTCCTGTGAGAAGTATTTTCCTGTCGACTTCAACTCATTATCTAGGAATTAGACTTAGAAACTAATTGGTACCTTGGAACTTGCATGCCCCAATGGCAGGTTTCCTCTCTTTTGACAATGGGTTTTCATTATTGACCCCTAATTGGGAGATTCCGCTGAGTGTTTGACTTCAGCTCATTAATTCACATTCGTTGGATTGTACTAGTGTACCTTGGGAGTCATTAACATTAATGGTGATTTCCCTTGCACTTGTTAACGGTATACACTAATGACCGATAATCAAGTGGTTTCTACCATGTTTGACTTCAACACATGTATTCACATGGTTAGATTCGTACTATAGAGTGGTGGAGATGAAGATCCTGGATATTTTTCTAACAGATCTAGATTGTGTTGGAGTATATTCAGTGTACTATTACATAGATCCACATTGTATGTATCATGGCTATGTTCAAATTTGAGTCTTTAACACATAGATCCACAATGTATTTTTGGTGGCTATGTTCATATTTGAGTCATATTGGCATGGATCCACAGTGTATGTTTGGTGGCCATAACTTGTCTTACTTGACATGGATCTTTGCATGTCGGCATTTATGCTTTGAGTTATTTGTATTCTGAGTATGGGAATGCCTACCTTAGTGATAATGTATTATTGTACTGTATTTCCTTGTTTGTTGGTAGGTTTTTGACCGACTGTTCCTTGTTCCCTACACACACGCGACAAAGTATTTCAGCTATCATTCTGTTCTAACTTCATACTTTGGGGGGCTATCTGTTACACATTATTTTCATCATCCCTATGACTGTTAATGATGTAAACCCATTTATTTCCTTCAGAGGGGTCAGTGGCTTAAGGTCCTGAAGAAAGAAGAGAGAAGAGCTTTTCCTGAGAAAAGAAGTTGCAGTCTCCTTTGTAAAAACCCTATTAAAGAGGATGTTCGTAGGTTGCTATATAGGCATGGTGCAAGAATGCCTGATTCTCACAGGCTGCACCATAGCTGGGTTGTGAGAGGTTCGTAGGTTTCTTTATAGGTAGGGTGTGAGAATGCCCATACATGGGAAAAACAAGCATCTTCTAGATGCTTCTAGAAGGAGAAACTTCCATGGTGAGGTGGCATCCGAATGGTTTGGATCTTACTCACTTTCATGATTTAGTGGGATCATCCTAACCTTCTCACCTTATCCTCTTTAGCTTATAAAAGTAGAGGAGCTCTCATGGAGAAAGTTAGTTGTTTTTGTCTTGGGATTGTTAGCTTGGTTAGAGTGGCTTTGAGATTTGCTTTGTCAAGATACATTGTGAGTAGCTATCAAATCCATGGTCTCAGAATCCTTAGAGAAAGAAGTGTGTGGGGAACGAAGGAGAGTTGGAAGGGACCTTACGAAATCAAGGCCATGGTTATAATCTCTCTTTTAGATTTAATATGATACAGTAATATCATTCTTTCCTATAAATCTTGTTATGTTTTATTATATGATTCCTTGATCACATACATAGGTTTATATTGATTTTATAATATTACTATCACTTTAGTCGATTTTTTTCTTTTTCATCATTGTATGAGTGTTGGAATGGAGCTAGGATGGAAATAGCGAGAGGAAGCAGCGTTTAAACAGTATGTCACCTATCCCTCTTTAGTTAGTAAATTCAATATTTAAAACTTAAGGAAAGCGTCATGTTTTGGTGTGTTTTGTTCTAGATCTAGGTGGATCTAGGGAGATCAGTCAGTTTCTACACCTATCGATTTATCCAATAACATGCTTCTTGGGGCATCATACTCTTTGTGAGTAACCACCGGATTTCTAATGAGGTCTAGGTCAGAAAGCCCTGCGGGGTCAATAGGGATAAGGAGTTCTGTAGGCCAGTATTTAATGATTTCTTCCAGGTCCTCTATAGGAGCTTGTAGTACTACTGAAGTTCTTCTTTTCTTTCATCGGCATGCACAGTGATATAAATAAAATTCCTATCTGTGCAAAACTTCATAAGAGGCCTAAACCTGTCTCGGGTGTTCGACGTCATATGAGGGAAGGACTCAATAGCCCTCCTAAGTTATAGGTAATAGGTATGAAATACTGCGTTTGACTGCCACTACTTTCCCATATCGCTCGAATACCAGAGCATGGTGAACTTCACAATGAGTGGCTTGAATGGATCGATGTCAGGGAAGGTCGCACCTTACAACATCTCTCAAGTAGTAAATGTGATGAGGATCGGGAGTGAGCTGAAGTGAAACTCATAGCCCTGATCCTGAGCTTTGCAACAATCTAGTTCGAGCTAGTTAACTAGGTACTTCACCAAGTTCATATGTATGCCTTCTACAGATTTCTCAGCAAGGCCAATGACAAACCCTGTGACCTGCATGGGTCTGTTCTTTATTTCTAGCTTTCCTATAATTAATTAGCATGCTAGGAACACTACACCATTCTGTATGGAGGCTACCTTGTAGCCTCACATCCCCTTATCAAAATCTTTGTATGTTTCTTTAATTGTCTGTGCCAAGGCACAGTCTGCAACTTTTCTTGGGTAGAAGTCTTGTGGGTCTGGTCCCTGCATGCTTAGTCCGATGATCCTATGGATCAATGCCGAATAGACAATGATTCGTCTATCCAACCATAGATATCCACCATGGAATCATGACATCAAGAGCTTAACGCAGGCATTAACCTCCTGGTGACTTCCAAAATGTGGAATCTTCATTACATTCAAAAGGGTGGACTACACGAGGTTCATCGTCCATGGCTAGGGGATGATTTTTTTCTTCTTTCCCTTTGTCTTGGTCAGATATTTGTGAGACGCAAGCATGCCATAGCTCTTATGGTCTCCCATATTATAGTCACTGATTTTCAATGTTGGAATCCTCTCTAGTTGTGGTCTGACTGTGCGTATCCCCTTCAGGGGATACAGAATGATGACGTGGTAGTCAAAGTTCCTCGAGACACTGTCACGACTCACTATATTGGCCAATGGTGGGATGTAATCGGGTAGGATGGATGGTAATAACTTTGCATTTGCAAAGTCATCTCTATGCTTGGTTCTTTTCTCAGTCACAGCTCGGGATGGTCCAAATCTGTGAGCAGTCGAAGAAGAGGCTTGCACTCCTCTCGTTGATGAATCTTGTACACCCATAGACATTACTCTTTCAGTCATGAGGTCAACGAGTATCTCCTTCATAGATTCATTGAATGCGCTAAGTTCTTCGGACATACATGCTCTTGGTTGAATATCTTGGGTTGAAGAGAAACTACTCGATGCAACGGGATGGATGGAGATAGCTCAATAATCACTGCGCAAAATCAACTGATCTTTGAGCTCAGATAATCATGGGTGGAAAACATGTTCTCAGTGCCAAGCTTGACCAACTAAGTAGACAACTAGGTGACATGTATTTCCAATGGGCGAGAAGCCTTCATTAATGCAGTTATGTTCGTTACGATGCAGTCCCAACAGTATGATGGTGATATTTCTAGCCATAATTGTTGTTCTAACCATTTGGGCTAATGGTTATAATGCCTCCAATGGTCATATTACTTCTCCATGGAAAAGTGCCATGCTCTGTTGTACTAATATCCTGACGAATTTCAAATTTTGGAACCCTTCCTTCTGTGCAGTTCTTTTTGGTGTTGTTTGTAATTTTTCTCTCTTTTCTTTCCTCTTACAGAGATTTCTATCATTCTTCCTGATGATTTTTGTCTCGGTATTCCTCTTTCCATTATGATTCTTATCTTCTCTTGGAATAATAACTTTGCGTTGTTGATGGTCTTTACCAGGGTTCAAGGGAAATACTTCTTCTCTTTCTGGTGTAGGTTCTCTACTCTCCTGTACAGACAGGTATCTCAAGTCCTCCTGTGTTCTTTCAATTTCGACATCCCGATGTATGGCCCTCAATAGTTTCGACTGATCTTCTTGTTCTTTCAATAAGTGCACTATTCTCTTGGTCATGAGGTCTCTTAGGTATTGATTTTTCTATTCTAGGTATTCTTCTTCCTTCCTTCGAGTCCGATCCTTCTCGACCCAAGTTTTTCCTAGTAACATAGTAAATAGAGTGTTGTTCTCAATAAATTTAACAACCTCAAAATCTTCCTCTATCAAATTTCCATGAGCCCTCATAGATATCTGGGTAAGTCTTCCACACAGGGTTATCATCTTTCCTCTAAACAATCCTATTCCTCCCAGTGAAGGAATCACAACAAGCTTCCCTAAAATTTCCCAAGTTATTTTTGTCATGATATTCACCTGTGTTTCCTCATCCAGAACATAGTCAATGTCGAAGTCTCCTATTCTTGTTTCTATGCATTATTTTTCTTTGAATATTTCTGCTAAGTTGATGTTTCTATGATCATTCAGGGTTTCTTTCATTTGCAATAGTACAATTTTTTATTCTTTCTAGGGTTCTTCCCTGGTCTTCGTTTCTTAAGCTTCCTCAAGGTTTTCTTGCCTCATATTCATTCTTTCAACCTTAGCAATCATTGTAGGGAAATCTAGAACTTCATGATATATAGCTTTACAACAAAGAAAACTGGGTCTTCTGTCAGGGCATTCCTTAGCAAGATGTTCTGGTCTTCTACAACTGTAACACATATTTAATCCTCTCTTTCTTTTAAGTGATCCCCAACCCTTCTTGTACTGTGCACTAGGATCATGGTAGCTAACCTACAAAAAAAACTTTCTAGGATCCTGCATCCATTTGTTAGTCCAAACATTCTTTCTATTCATAGGAATAACATATCTTACACTATTCTTATCAGATATACTCATATCAAATCTTCTTTCATCTAGTTGTGCCCTAGTTTTCAGGCTAGGACAAAATTTATCAAACATACCTAGATCCATATTTTTGAAACAAAATTTTCCACTTATCTTACATTTTTTTAATTAAAAAATCCCACTATTATTACCTTTATTAGAGCACAAAGCCTTCATATCTTACCTATTTTCTTTATATCAGACTTCTCTTCTTAGCACAGAGCTTCATAATCCAAGTAGAGTACTATGCACTAGGGCGACAGATCTACGCACAGAACTTTCACAGTTTCAGGTTAGATCTCTGCATAGAGCTTCTTCTTCCTCAGTTCCCAACATTCACAGTTCCAGGTCCTAGCAACAGAACCATTTATTGGCACAGGGCAGACCCGGGATTCAACACTACAACAATGCACCAACAAAACCCTAGCTACCGACCCTTTCAACAACACCTGCGAAGAAAATGAAGTCTCACCCAAGGTAGAGGAAGGGGTGGTTGCAAGACTCAGGTGTCTGTAACCTTAGCTGGGACACAGATCTGTGATTGTAACACCTTAACAGAGCACTTAGAAATTATGATTCATCAATATTCAGTCTTATTTTATAGCACAACTAAACCCTAATAGAAGATCTGCGTAGTATTCACATAGATTCAATAGACTCAAGTACTAAGCATACCAACATAGATAAGATCTAGCATTCATTCACATTATTCAGCACTAAGCTATCATATTAGATTCATCTATCATCTAACAACTCACTAAGCATTGAATCACATAAACAAAAGAGCAACCAAGAAGCACAAAGCATTCACAACACAAGATATATGTTGTTCACCCCCACCCTGGGGCTACATCCACCAACTCTTTGTCTTATTTATTATCTTCGATCAATCTTCTTACATGCACAAAGCCTCAAAATCAACTCCACAGAGGACATGAGATCTGCACATCTCACCATATCCTCCTTCCCCGAGTAGAGCCTTCCACAGTTTCTGCACAAAGCACTACAAATGACTTGCACCTAGCTCTGTAAGTCTCAACATACAACACGTACCAAGCCTCTTACAATCATTTTCACTTAGCATTGTATTCCTTCTTTTCCCCCTTCTTACATCACCTAGACTTCTATTTATACATTACAAAATAGGCCTAAGCATGGGTAAACCCATGGGCTGACATCCCCATACCCATTACATAAGCCCAAAACCCAAAAATCCATAAAAAGGGGTCGAGATCCCGTGATCTCCACTTCGACTTGCACTCTGCCTTCAACAGTCTGTCAAAGTCCCAAAAGTAGTGTTATCACTGAAATTTCGTCCGCACAGGGCGACAAGGATTAATTCCACAGCACAACAAAAGGGTCAAAACTATGCAAAATAGCCCAAAAATTAAAAGGCGTTGTGCACCCACTGGGTGCGCGTGCACGCGCGTGCAACGTCTTTGTACTTGGAGCGCATATGCGCGGCTGTGGGGTGCAAAAACCGTGCACCTGCCAAACGACGCATTTATGAAGCTGGTCAGCCTCCCAACCACTAATGGATCGGCTCCCAAGTCGATTTGACATCAAATCCGAGCTCAATCTGCGTGGGGAGGCTAGTCAAAGACCTAATTGTGCCCTAAAGAGCCCCTTTTCACATTCAAAAGAGGTTGCATAATAACCTAATGCTTGGCTATAAAAAGCCATGAATGACCACCATTTCTTCAAGGAATTCTTTGTAGTGTTATGCTGTTGAGATTGCTAGAGACTCATTCTTTGGCAATAGACATAATCAACACCATTTCATAGGCTTTCCATCTCTCACTAGAGTGAATAAGCTTGAAGTTCTTTCACTCACACTTTCATCTTTCATTGTAAGGAGAGCAATCAGTTGAGGGCCTCAAGAGCCTTCCATTGGAGAGGGAAGGGACCCAAGTCCTCTTTCTCCATTGTGTATCTTTGGATTTCATCAATCAGACCTACTTATATATTGGTGATATTGGTCCATTTCCATTTGTTTTTATTTTTGTTCCTATGCTCATAGTTTCATTTAGTTTTTGTTTAAATCTTGTTAATAGCTTTGTTGTTTTCTTTCTAACTTTTTACCATACAGCTGTCATGACTAGCAGAGCCCAACTAGGCATGTAAGTGCTCACTTTTTTGCTCACACAGCGACGAGAAGAGTACAAACAGATTGGCGATCGTACTGGGGAGTTTGGTAAATTCCTCCCTCATTTGGGCTTCATTTGCTTTCCTTTTGATTTCACTGACTTGCAGGTTCAAAAACCGGCCTCAGTCGACCTGATTAACAGTCAATTCATCAGACATTGGAGAAAAATTGATCCGGATTTTCTTCTCGGACTTTTTCACGTAGGCGCGCGGGTATTACTACCCACAAGCATGCATCATGCGCTTAAGCGCTTTTTCTCTTCTGTTTTTCCCGCGCACAGGCGCAGGATGCGCCTCTGTCCACACAGTAGGCCGCGCATTTGAACCAAAATTTGCATTGTAAGACTTTGGATGTTTGGAAAGTCATTTTTCCTGCTTAAGA
>SNQJ01S0058712.1:94163-108009 GCA_010110895.2 Picea sitchensis | reverse complement strand
CCTCAAGGTACAATGTATGAAAAAAAAAGAACTACAGTTGTTAGGCAACTGTGTCCTTCACTCTAAGACGACTTAGCAGAGAATGGAACTTCTGCTCAGTGAAGGTCTTGGTGAAGATGTCTGTTGTCTATTTTGTTAAAGGACAGAACTGTAGGTCGATGATCCCCTTGTGTACTAAGTCCCAAATGTAATGCATGTGGATCTCAATGTGCTTCATCCACTGCCTCTGAACTGGATCTCTGCAAAAATTTAGAGTGCTCTAGTTGTCACACTAGATGACGATTGACCGATGAAACTGAATTCCCAACTTAGTGAGAAAATGTTGTAGCCACATATCCTAAATGGTTATATTAACTACCCCTCTGTACTCTTCCTCTGCTGAAGATAGAGAAATGACAGCTTGCTTCTTGCTCGACCAACAGATAGGTCCAGAACCAAGACTGAGTGAGTAACTAGATGTGGACTTGCAATCAATGTTATCTCCAGCCCAGTCAGAATCAGTAAACCCGACGAGATCTAATGTAGATTCTGATGCATAATGAATCCCAAAGGTGATGGTTCCCTGTACGTATCAAAGGATACACTTTGTAGCCTTCCAATGTACCTCATGCGACTCCTGCATGAACCTAGAAACTGTGCCAACTACATAGGAGAGGTCTGATATGGAGTCTTAGAGATACAACAAGCTCCCCACTAGTTGTCTGTACAGTGTGTTTTCAACCAATGGAGTGTCCTCACCATCCTCAAGTTTGACTCCTGATAGGAAAGGAGTCAGAGCAGACTTGTAGTCTGTCATGTGAAATCTCTCAAGGAGATCTTGTGCATACTTGGCCTGAGATAGTTTGATGCATGATGCATCCTGAATGATCTCAAGTCTAAGGAAGAAGTGTAGCGGACCCATGTCCATCATCAAAAACCTGTCATGTAGAATCCTATTGACTGCAGCAATTATTGAAGTCAAGAAACTGGTGATCAACAAATCATCAACATACATAACTAAGAGTAGAAGTGAATCAACCGTCCTGAGCATGTAGACATTCGGGTCTGATTTACAGCGTACAAAGTTCTGTGAGAATAGGTAGGATTCCATCTTGGCATACCATGCCCTTGGAGCCTGCTTGAGGCCATAAAGGGACTTCTTCAGTCGACAGACCAAAGATGTTCCTGCATAAATCCCTGGGGTTGCTCCATATAGATCTCCTCAGAGAGATCACCATGAAGAAATGCATTCTTCATGTCCATATGATGGAACTCCCATCCCTTGGTTGCTACAATGGAAAGTGCCAATTGTATGGAATCCATCTTCGCTACTGGAGTGAAGGTCTCATCATAGTCAATGCCATGCACCTATTGAAAGCCTTTGGCAACAATCCTGGATTTGTATCTACTAATCTATCCATCCACTGCGTTCTTGGTCCTGTAGACCCATCTGCATATGACAAGTTTCCTCCCAGAAGGAAGGGGAACTAGATCCCAATTCTGGTTCTCGAGGAGGGATTTGTACTCCTCTTGCATGGCGGATTCCCAAAAGGGATTTCCATCAGCCTTGCCATAAGACTGTGGATCTGAAGACTAAACCAAGAAAAGATGCCTAGAGGGAAATGGTTCAATGGAAGTGAGTGCAACAGGAGGCTCCTCAAAATCAGATCGAGTCCTCTTAGTATTGGTTGGATCACCATCGAGATCCCCTGCATCTTGAAGAGTAGTATGTGCCCACTTGGGCCTCTACTCTGGCTCTGCAACTGCATCTGGATGCTTTGACTCTGCATATGACTGTACTGACTCTGTATCTGAATCATCTGATTCCTCTAAATCATAACTCTCATCTGAAGATGAGTCGACATGTGCCTGCTCATCATCTCAGACAAGTGGAAGAATGAAGGTGTCTGCATACGGTTGTTGAGGTGCATGTGAGACACTTTCCTCGAATTGGACACTGCACTCAATGATGAGTTGATCTGAGGAAATATCAATAAGCATATATCCCTTCACACCATTGGGATATCCAACTAAAATACACTCAGTGATTTGTGGATCAAGTGTCTTCCTCTTTTCAGAGGGAATACAGACCCATGCACGTGAACCAAAAATATGAAAGTGGGTCACTTCCGGTTTGAGGCCACTCCAAGCCTCATAGGGGGTCTTATCCTTGACAGATCTACAAGGAGATATGTTTTGGATGTATGTTGCACAATTAAGTGCTTCGGCCCATAGTCTCTGTGGTAGTGACTTTGCATGCAACATGCAAGATGCCATCTCCTTTAGAGATCTATTTTTTCGCTCAGCAACTCCGTTTTGTTGCAGAATATAGAAAACTGTGTGCTGCAACTAAATCCCCGACTCATGGAAAATATTATGGATCTCATGATTGAAATACTCTCCCCCGTTATCAGTTCAGAGGAATTTGATCTTCTTTCCGGACTATGTCTCAACCAGGGTTTTGAAATCTTTGTGGTGTTGAAAGACCTCATATTTTTGTCTGAGAAAGTAGATCCATGTAAAACATGAGAAATCATCAATAAAAATGAGAACAAACCTCTCTTTTTTGATATATGGATGTGTAAAAGGACCCATGAGGTCACTATGGATCAGATCTAAAGGCGCAGAACCTCTTTGAGACTTTTCTTTGTCGAATTTCTCTTGAGGGTGTTTTCCAAGAACACATCCCTCGCATACTCCCTTGGAGAAATGAATGTATGATAGACCATCAACCAATATTATCTTGCTAAGTTGTTGCATATATCTGAAATTCAATTGTCCAAACCTTTTGTGCCATATCCTACTACTTTCATCAACATGAGTAAGCAATAAAGCAAAATCTGGTTCAATAAATTCATAAAATGTATACAATCTAGATTGATGTTTTACCTCACCGGTAGCAACCCTGGAGTTGGTTTGCATGTCATAGATGTCCACAACATTTGGTGTGAATATGAATTTCTTTTCGGTGTCAGAATTCGTTATCTGATACACAGAGAGAAGGTTGACAAAAAGTTTGGGAATGTGCAACACATTCTCGAAGCTTTCGTTGGTGAGTTCAATCCTTCCTTTGTCGGTGACTCGACAGAAGAGTTTTCCCCCATCAGAATAAGAGGACCTTTGCATGCATCCAATGAAGAATAGACTACTTTTGAAGCATCCATGTGATGTAATGCTCCAGAATCTACGATCCAAGCATTGTGAGAGGAGTTGATGGCAATCAAGGCATGGCTAGAATTGCCTTTCTTGGGATTCTGATCTTCTGGCTTCTTCTTCTTGGCACCCTCAGGTATGCAATCTCCAAGGTTGTTTTGCTGAAGTATTTGAGTCATTAGATCTATTTTTTTTTTGCATGCATGCAGATTCTGGATGGAATCCTTTGTGATAGTATGTGCATTTCTCCCCTTTTCTCCTTTAGATTTGGAGGCATAGATGAAGAGTTTTGAGTACCCTTCCTTCTTCGGTTTTGCATGAGCTTTCCTTTTTCGTTTATCTTTAGATTTTTGATAGTGATGGCTGCCATCTTGCACAGTAAGTGCATGTGCCTTTGGGGCTTTGATTTTTCTCATGTTGATGAGCTTGGTTTGCTCCTGTGTCAGGGATTCGATAAAGTCCTCAAGAGAAGGCATATTCCAGGTGGCTCCAGAGGTGAATCTGACTGAATGGAATGTGGAAACGAACACAGAGAATTCAATACCAAGTTTGGAAAGAATGGTGAGAACCATTTGTTTCTCCTCCTTAGATTTATCAACCCCGCAAGCTTTGAGTTGCAACAATAAATTCTTGAATTTTGTAAAGAAATATTGGATATTGTCGAAGCTTTTTGGATCCAATGTGAGAAATTCCACCTCCAGTATGTGTCCCCTCATGTCATCCTGTTTTCAAAACAACCCTTCCAAGGTGGTCCAGAATTCATTGGGAGTCTTATAGGAAGATATGTGAAAAAGGAGACCGGGAGAAATAAGACTGCAAATTGTTCTGAATGCTTCATCCATTCGATTTAAGTACTTGGATTTTTCTATGGTTGATGTCAGTTTTGTGTTTGTATTCAAGTTTAACCTGTATAATCCTCTGGTTCAAAGATGTATGACTATTTTCTCCTTCCATGCAAAGTAGTTGTAAGGTGTAAGAATGAATTCTTTTTGGAAATCCATCTTTCCACTGTCTTCAATCTTTTGTACTTGCAGGAAATTATGGTGTAGCTTTTTCTTAGCAGTCCGTCGGCTCTGATACCATGTAAATGTGTTGAACCTTCATATAATAGATCTAGCTAGAAAATACTACACACATTTGCAGAGAGAAATTGAGAAAGAAAAAGAAGGAGAGAAAAAATAGAACAATTCTCATTAACCGTAATGAATAATGAATAATTTACACATGATATACTCTATGTAAATCAATCAATGCACAATGGAGGAGAACCAATGCACCATAGTGGTGGTCTAGAGTGATCTGGATACACACCAACAATTACGTGAGTGAATTTCCACCTAGTATAGTCTCTCAGGCAGTTACGAGAGTGAACTGCCACCTAGCTGAGTTAACTAGTCAACCAGTCTTCAATTAACTGACTGAACATAGTGTAGTGAGTATTAGATCAAGGAATCAAGGGTAATGCACCATTCTGGTGATGATCCCAAGGCAAGTGTGATTTATCATGGTGATGATACTAATGTTGCATGGTGACAAAACCAATGCAACATCTAGACTCAACTCAACTAGTCAATCTGAAGTGTCAATTGAAGAGAATATTCTCTAGGTGGAATATTCTCCCCTAAAATATAGGAGACTGGATAATGACTAATTATGACTAATAAACAAGGAAAAACCTTAGGAAAAATAAATCCTAGGTGTGTGTGAAGTAACTCCAACAATTACAACCCTTTGAAATGCATGCAAATGTAAGATTCTACAATGTCTTATCACAAGAAAAAGAGTGAAATGATCTTGATCATTTCAGAGAACTTTAAAAGAGTATTACATTCAAAACATAAGCGAATATGATAAATGCACTTCAAAAATCTCGTGCTCATAAACTCAGATTTTGAGAAATCATTGAAATTACACCTCAAAGTAGTTATTTGTGGAGTTTCATAAAATATATTCAACAATACAAAACATTTCAGTAAACCAATTGACCAATGCTCAGAAATTAAGCTTACCAAATGTAAGGACTAAACCTCCATGAATCATTTATACCATCATAGATTACATTTTTCAGTTACATATATTGTTGTAAAATACTCCATGATATTTTAGAGAAGAGTCTTGGAAGAATACAAGAAAAACACTCAAGAACTTAGCCTTATGCTTAGTTCAGAAATACAAGCATAAAGCCTTGAGAAAAATAGTGTAGAAGAAGGAGAAGTAAGAAAAGCAAAGATCTATGTTTGCTGATAAAAAAATTGGCTGCATGTTGATGGCTGGATATTTTCTATTTTGATCTTCTGACTACCCTCTAACCTTTTTTTGATGGTGCTCTGTCCCTTTTAAAATCTGCTTCCAATGCTCCTTGAAGTAGTTAGGGTTTTGTTTTTTCTAGGAACTTCCACACTCTTTTCTTCTCGGATTAACCACTTTAATAAATGTTTGATTGAGATCTCATTAATGAATTTATGTCATTAAAATTTGTGCCTTGAATTGGGGCCCATTTCATCTTTAATAATAATAAAAAAAAACTTTTATTTTCAAATTTTCAAGTTGAGTGCCTTCTTAAAAGTGGATTTTGTTTTAAATTTTTGAGCATGATATTGATTTTCCATCCATTAAAACCATAATAGAATCAATATTCGTCATTCCAGTTTTCCAACGATTCCTCTTGAGTGCAATTTGGAGTTATAGCCTCGGGAAGTTGAGGTTCCAAACAGATTTATCAACAAACCATGGAAACTAAGTCGACTGTTCTTTCAATTTTTTAAAGAATTGTGGCCAAATTAAGCCCTTAGAACCTATTCCTTCATCTTCCTCATCGAATTACCTTTTTTATTGTTCCAAAGAGCGGTAAATTGAGGTGACCAAATTTTTAATCAGCAATTACCTAATAGAACTATTGATTTAAGAGGCATCCTCTTTGTGCATTGTTATCGCACAATCTATACTTTCCCAAAGCCCAAGGAAAGTGGGACAAGATCGGCATAACACGGGGGAAATCCTTTCACTGTCACCTCAATAGGATACCCCTTTTTGTTTAGGAGAAGGATAAATCCACTCCAAGGGAGACGTCCCAAGACCTAATGGGATAGTGAAGGGAAAAGTGTAAGGAAAACCACCCCTCTCTCTAAGTCACTCAAATCAATTTATGTCTTGAAGGGTGAAGCAAAGAAATAAAAGGAATGTACTTTCCCTTAACCAAGACAACAACAAATGTTAAGGCAAGCAACAAATGATAATGATGCTTCGACAAGACAATATACTTGCAATGAAAATTGCTAATAAACAAGTGTATGCAACAAACAAATATATAACAACATTTAATACAGTAATAAAAACTGTAATGTATTCTAGAAAATGCACTTGTTTGGACAAGATAACAAGATATCTAAAACTTCAAGATGATAATAATTTGTCACATGAAAGTTCTAGAGATGTATCAACCAACAAATAAACCTTAACAGACTGCCTAGGATGACTGTAACATCAGTAAAAAGGAAAAAGTATGACAATTGAAATATATCTTCATAAATGCACTTCGTAGAGGCAATTAAATGCACAATTTAACTTTGATTGATATTACTTTGCCTTATGCAAATTATGGAGATATCGTAGCTAACAAATAAACTTCAAATAAGATGCTAGAGATGACAATACATCAACAAAATAAGTTATAATTATTGTAGTGTACTTTCGAAAATGCACCCTTAGATAGAAATTAGACATAAATCAAAGCTTCAAGATGATAGCACTTTGCTTTGTGCATTTTTTGGGTTAGTTTGTTTGGTTAGTAAGCTTAGCAAAACTGTTAGGTAAGGTTGTAACAGTGGTACTAGCAGCAACAAGTATTAGGTTAGTAATTCTAAACTAGGTTAGTGAATTTAAGCTATGTTAATAGGGTAGCAAATAGAAATTTGAAGTTTGAAAGTTGAATATTCTTGTCAAGAGGTAAGGAATGAAGATTAGTGCCTTCTAGGGATAATGGAGTCAAAGTTGGTGGCTCTTTCTAGGGCTGATAACATATGATTATGCACAAAACCTAAGAGGGAAAATAGGTTTAGGGGGAGTAATATCTTTAGTCCTCATAGACTGTAGACCACAAGAAGGGAGGTATCTAGGGTGTAGGCACTTCTAGGCCCTGTCGCCTTCTTCTCCTTAGAATTTTATGGATGAAAGTATGATGCAAAATAACTTAACCACAACCTTTAAAGTGCTATCACTTTAGGGATCTAGAGGTTGCACTAGTTACTATACCAATTCAATGAAACCTGGCAAATGAAAACCAAGAAAGTTAACACCTTAAGTTTCTTACTTCAAGAATCAATTAAAACATGCAATTTCATAAACTTGTATGAGCAAGCAAACCATTACCATAACCATTAACAATGACAAAGTAAAAAATCTACTTACTTGCACCAAGAATAATCATGTAAAACAATGCTAGATTTCCAAAATACTCCAATAAATTGATCCAAATGCCAAGAAACAAGCCTTAAAAGAGTAGCACCTTCCTTATTTCATCCAATAACCCTTAGTAGGGCGAAAATTCCATACCTCCACTCTCCCAAGTGAGAGTTATGATAAAATGAATGTCATTTATGTTTATTTATACCAAAATTTGACCTTTAATTATTTTAGGTCAAAATATCTGGGCCGATTTGGCCAATTTCTTACAAAATTAAATTCTGGACAAAATAAAATAAATTTGCATGTAAAGACCCTCCTAAGGGTGATGTCATTCCCTTCTAGGGTGATGTTGGACCTTTGTCATTGAACATTAGGCTTAGGGAGTGAAACTTTGGGCCTCTAAAGGCCAAAACCATGGCCACACGTGCCAATAACCTCAAGATTACCCCCAAGGTGACAACCACTGCATGTAGAAATGTGCAGGGTTGTATGGGTGACATCCAAGGCCTCCAAAGGCCAACGCTCAAGTGGGAAAGTCATCGTCGCCTAGGTCTAGGTCCACAAAAGTGCCTCCAAAGGCAACACCCTTCCTCTTCTTGGTAGAACCCCTTCATCTTCATCTTACCCCCTGGCTGGGGTCTCAACATCCATCAAATGGGATTTGAGCCCTCGTGAAGGTCTGAGCTATTCATCTCTCCATGTACTTGTTCACCGGGCAAGGTCTTGCAAAGACAACAAGTACGCCCTCCAGGGGTCCATAAGTCACATGCATCATAATATGTAAATCACTTCTAATAATTAAAATGCTCAAACATGTGCATTAAACCCCCCTAAACCCAAACACATGCTCAAAACTTTATGCAACTTGATAATTTTAGGGTTTGGAATGGTCTCAGGGTGTCCTGTTGGGCCAGTCTCCCTTAAGTCAAGGTCGTTTCCCGAATGGATCTTGATCCAAATCATGCAAACATATGAGGTGGTGATGGGAAAAACTTTGGGCATGGGGTGCATGTGATAGCAGGGAAATGTAACACTTACCTATAGGTGCTTTTGTTGAGGGTGAGCTGCACCTTATCATGGATGCAAATGTTTCCAAGCCCACTTTCTTTCTTCATGTTGCAAGGAAAGAGATGATGGCCACCACCCTGGCTTGGTGACCATCTAGTGGCAGTGTCACCCACAAACATTTCATGAAAATGAGAAGGTTAGCTCGTGATGAGACCCCCTTTATCTTGGCCATGCAACCAAGAGCCACTACCCTGGTTTGGTGACCAGTTGGGTTGGTAGTGTCATACCGCTACATGTTCATGGTCATGATGGGTCGGCTCATGATGAGACCTCCTATCCACCAACAAATGCCTTGAGTGTTTTATTCATATGTCCGTCCCCTTTTCTTGTTGAGAAACATTTCAATTCTTTCTTGGGGATCCATGGGCGAAGCATATTGAAGGTTTAAATTCGGCTCTTAACTTTTTCCAGCTACATTTCCCCCTGGGCCTTTAGCCCCTTCTTACCATGAGGTAAGGTACAACCCTTTCCAAGTGGAGCCTTCCCCAATACCCAAAAATGTGGATAGATGGAGGGGATAAAGATGGAAAATGGTAAGTATGGAGGGAACGGGCAATGACTCTTCAGAGATCCACTAGGTAACAACCTATCCTAAAAGAAAATTAACTTACTAGGGCACCATGTGACCCTCCCAAGTTTGGACAACGAAAAGAACATAAATTCAACTCAACATTATGAAATCCAGAAAGATTTAATGCAACATGTTTAAATGTTTTAAAAATCGGAGCAATACACACCATGATACCCAGACTTATTACCTCATGGAGCAAGACTCATTTCCATTTCAGGACTAAGTCGGTGTGATGAATACTATTGATGGTGATATGTGGACTGCACTGAAGAAAAGAGGGGCCCTCTGGGGCCATGCTTAAGTCGCCTAGCTCTTGACACTCCATGTCTAGGATCCATGGGCCTCGAGACATGATCTCCTTAGTTATCCCTAGGTTAGGGGATGACATGCATAATTATCTATGTATTCAAATTACATACATAAAGGTTATAAAATCTTCATTATTTCAAGATAAAATTAAAAATAAATAAAAAGTAAAATAATAACTTTGAAGAGTAGGCAAATAAAGTATAGATTAAAAAATGAAAACAAATATAAAATAATAAATTTATAGATGGCAGATTGAGAATTTAAAAACTATGATAATGAACAACACTATTAAAGTATTTGGAGATAAGACAAATAATAAATTGGCCTTAAATAGTTTCAAATATAAGGTAGATATCGAATTCATTAAAAAGGAAATGAGAGAATTTAATAAATCTTATAATGAATGATAACATTAAAAAATTGGGAAAAAAGATAAACAATAAGTTGGCATTGAATAATTTTGAACATAAGCTAGATACATAATCTATTAAAGAGGGAATGAAAAAAATAAAAAAAATGGTAAAAAAGAGTTAACCCTAAATATTTTTGGTTTAATAAAAGAAAGAGAGGAGGACACTTTTGAACTAGTTAATGAAGACAATAAAAAAATGTTACAAATTGAAACAAGTCTTAGAGAACTTAATATGAGTTAAGTTAAACTATTTTGACAACAAATATGAGATCATAAGAAAAATATGTAGTCTAAAAGGTTTGGGAATATTTAAAATTAAGGACCTCATCCTAGTGGATCAATTTATTTTAGAGAAGGAAGTTCAAAAGGTAAAATAAGTGAGGAAAGAAGGGACATGGGAAAAAATTAGAAATACAAAAGCAATTATTAGAGCCAAAAAAATGACAACTATGAATTTAGTAAACTTAGAATAATCATGTGGAATTGTTAGGAATTTCCATGGAGGAAAAGTCACATAGTTGTAATGATTTCAACAATGATATAACAAATAATTGCAACAATTTCAACAATGATATATCAAATAGTTGCAACGATTTCAATAATGATATGTCAAATAGTTGCATTGATTTTAGTGATGATATATTGCATAACGATAAAGTGAATTGGTTTAAGTGATGATACAATGAAAAATGATTTAAAGTAGTTACATAGTTGCAATGATTTCAACAATGATATGACTAATAGTTGCATTGATTTAAGGAATGATCTAAAGAAATATGAAATGATACATTTATTTTGGTGATAATACAATGAAAAATGATTTAAAACAAGCAAGTAGTTGCAATGGATTCAATGATGATCTAATGCAAAACAACAAGGTGCATTGATTTTAGTGATGATATATTGAAAAATCATTTAGAGCAATCAAGTAGTTACATTGATTTCAACGATAACCTAACTAAAAACAATAAGATACATTAATTTTAGTGATGAAACAATGAAAAAACATTTAGAGCAATCAAGTAATTGAAATGATTTCCGCAATGATATAATGAAAAATATTAGGGTGCATTGATTTCAATTATAATACAATGAAAATTGATTAAGTGTATTAGAAATATCATTCCCTCAAACAATTCCTCTTACACCTAGTGAAAGAGGTAATAAAACCAACGTCCTTTGAAGCGTTCTTGGGGCTTAACAATCCATAAGTCACAAGGATTGACGTTGGAGATGGCTATTATTAATATTGGGAATCAAGAGAGATAGGGTATGACGTTTACGATGATATCTCAAGTTAAAGATTTGAATGGTCTATGATTTCAACCTCCCTTTTCATATGATTGATATCAAAAGACAACAAAACTAGCAGGTGTGACTATAAGAAAAGTAGAAGAAGATAGATTGAGATTCATCACAATGTAAACTATTTGTAATTGATTACATTCCTATTATTCACATTTTTCATCATTCAACATTGTTACTTTGTTTATGTCCAACTTATTCCTCATATAACTCTTGAAATATACTTTTGAATAATACTCTCCATGTTCTCAACAAACTGAGGAAATAAAGTGAATTTAAAATGATCAATTTCATCTCAGACATATACATATACATAATTTTGATCATCTACAAATTGTGTCACTGTACTAAAAACTGAAGAAGACATGTTGACATTGATCCTTCTCGATAATATTCTCTATACATTCAACCAATTGAGGAAAGTGAGTAAATTTCAAATGATCAGATTAATCTTAGACATATACATATACATAATGTTAATCATTTACAAATCTTATCACCATAATAAAAATTGAAGAAGATAGATTGACATTGATCCTTCTTGATAATGCTCTTTATACTTTCAAACAACTGAGGAAAGTGAGAAAATTTGAAACAATTAGATAAATCTTAGACATATACAAAATGTTGATGATCTACAAATTGTGTCACTTTGACATTGATCCTTCTCGATAATACTCTCTATACTTTCAACCAACTGAGGAAAGTGAGTAAATTTCAAATGATTAGATTAATATTAAACATATACATATACATAATGTTGATCATCTGCAAATTTTGTGTGACCGCCCATGACTAAAACCAACTTAGATCCATCTTAACCCTGAATCCATCAAGTGTCGAGAGTGATCAAATCTCTCGAGGTGCAAACATTTCCTCAAGTTTTTCACTCTAAAAGAGGTTTGTACTTCGAGAGATTTGATCCCTCTCGGTACTTGAAAGATCCGGGGTTAAGATAGATGTAGGTTGATTACAAGACAATCAACAATTATGTTAATAAACAAATTTATATACATCAAAGAAAAATCAACCCATATCTATCTTACCATACCAACAAACGACCAATTCCATATGATAAATAGTGCTTCTTGTGTTGCTCCATGCTCTAGTTTTTATACATTTCCTCCAAAAATACATATGTTGAAGATTCTAGTTTTGACAAATTACTAAAAGTATGGAAAATGGTTGTGAACATTGTAAAATAAATTAAATATTTATAAATAAATGTTATAAATGGTAAAATTGTTTATATATATATATATATATATATATATAATTTTAAGGTTACAACTAAGCCATACACCAAATTGGTGTATGACACTCCCTTGTTTGTGGGACAAGGGACCCCTTCACGCAACAATTTGATTGCTAAAGTCTATGGAGGTGTACATACCCTACCCCCTATAGATTTGAATATTAAGTTTTTTTTTCCCTTTTCTAGATTTCAACATTTATTTATAAACATTATCTACATTACACATCTTATCCATATTAAATTATTAATTGAAATCTATCTTAATTTTAAATATACCAAATGTTGATAGAAATCAAATATGTCAAAGTACAAACCTTTTTAATACATTTTAGTGTTTTATAAATTCATGTTTAAAATGTATCTAGATTTGTTTTTATTATTAAGTTTTTCAGTTTTATATTACAAACCTTGATTTTCTTCTCATTTCAAGGTTGCACTTCTAGGGATTTAATTCTTATTGTTGCTTGATAAATCCAAGGTTTATTCCTTTTATTAATTATAATAACAAAAATAATAATCTAATTTTAAGGTCATTGTTTAGCCAAACATTGCATTGATGTATGAGTAACAAGACTTCCTTCTTTGCGGGACAAGTGATCCCTCTCTACGCAATGATTTGACTACCTAATTTATGAAGATGTACCTAATTTAGTGAATCATAAAAAGTGTCTCTTAATATAATAAAATGCACCTAATTCGTTTGATACAATACTATATTTCTTTTTTTTAAATCTCAAACCAATTGAAGACAAAGAACTTATTTATCAAGTTGTTGTCTAAACGTTATATGTTTTGGCATTTTTTACCAGAACTTGACAATATAAATCTAAGAGAAATCTCAAATTTTTGTTGTTTAAATTGTATTTTTGAATGCATAAATGGATTCAACGAGTTAAAAAACCCTAGAGTACTCGGATTATATAGAATTAACCATTCAAATCTACAAATTCAACAATTTCTCGCCGAATTTCAAACAAAATTAAACGAAAAATATCCCCTGAAAAGAATCAAATTGTAAAACATTTAAACTACGACATTTATCACATTTCTCTATTACATTTTGATCTCTAAATTTATCCTCATAACCTATAATTGAATTTTTACAACTTACATTTTCATTTCAAAATCTTCAATATATCCCATTAAATTTCAAACAAAAATTATAAACCATATCAAAGTAATCAACATGAAGCCATAAAACTTCCCACCATTTAAATAATTAGATAATACACTTTAAAATCTATTTTTCATATACATAGTATACTTTAAAATCTAGTTTTCATTAAATATTAAATTTTCATGTAAATTTTCATTAAAAATTAATTATTCATGAATGGGTGGAATCATAACATCTTAAAATCAAATTCACTAATAGTAAATTATGAAAAAC